>JAULCE010598824.1:0-16106 GCA_032359355.1 Macoma nasuta | reverse complement strand
ATGGCCACATAGCATAATAAAATACAAACATTGTATGGTAATGAATGAATTGTAAAGAAGAGTATGTGTAAATCAAATAAAAAAGAAGCAGGTACTTCCTTCAGCTTTTCCTGTATGATCATTATGGCATGGTGGGCATACTTTGCAACGTTTCTAATAGCTTTGTTGTGTCTACAAGACATTATATGTGTCAACGACTGGAGAAAAGGGGCTTATGGGGCTGAAAACAGTATTGACTCAGATCAGCCGCCGCGTTAGCCGCCGCGTTAGAAACGCGGCGTCTGATCTTAGTCAAAACTGTTTTCATTGATTAGTAACACAATAGTGTAGATTCTGACGTGTTCCAAACAGAGTAGAGCCTAAATAGACACCTGTGTTGTTAAAGCAGCAGCTGGTCAGGGTCGTCTTTATGAAAGTCCATTAGCCCCTTTTCTCCAGACACTGAAACATATATGCAAACATCTGAGTGGTTGGAAATGATATACTAATTCCATGTCTTTTCTTAAATAACGATATAACGGACAACATAAAATAAGATGATATTCTGATTCACCAGCGATTAAATTACAACATTTACATATTCTGTTGTATCTATCAATATTAGTATATCTGCCATTTTCAATTTCTAATGATTTTCTAAATCTAGAAAATCCTTTTCCTACTAGAGTTCTATTCACAACAGGAAGGTTTTTTTCATATTCAAAAACTTTTTTAAACATTCTGTAATAATATAGCTTAGGTTGGTTTTCATTTCAGTCCTGTATATATTGATTATAAAGCCTTTGTCTAAATAAAAATGCGTAATAAGCATCTGTGTTAAAATAATTCCATATGTTACTAAAACCTAGATAATCTAACAATGTTTTTATTGCTAAAGGCCATGTGTTATTTTAGTAATATGAAGTGTTTGTAGTTGATCTATAAAACTATGATAAATAGGATCATAAGTATTTTTCATAGTTATAGTCCAATACGTAAGTGGACGTTCCTTAGTTTTCACAATTAAGAACATCCTACCTAATTCACCCAAGACTGCTGCATTTGACGTCTGGGGCTTCACTCCTAAAAGTTACTTGCATAATTTAATATGCAATCTATCTACGTCTTTATACTTATAGATACCCCATACTTCAGATCCATACAATATAATAGGTGTAATCAAGGAATCGAACTTTACTAAATACAGAGAGTAAACAATTGTATGCTTTAAGTGCTTGCTCATACAGTGTTTGAGTTGTATATTTCAAATGTCCAGTATAAAAGAAATTAATACTAAGAAACGTAAATGAATCAACAATAGCAATGCTTTCACCATTTATAACCCATGCAAAAAAATAACAGTTTAACGTTTTTTTTCAAATATACACATCTTTTGTTTTATTTTCATTTATCTTTACATGTAACCCCCATTTGCAAGAATATTCATATACATTATTCAACAGGGATTGGAGGCTATTCGGATCAGTAGTAAATAGGACAATATCATCCGCAAATAATAGCATATAAATTGATAAAAGTTCAACATCTTTCTCCGTTAAGTTTTGAAAATCTAATGACTCGCTGATATCGTTTAAAAACAAAATGAACAGAAGCGGAGATAATGGTTCTCCTTGTTTGACTCCAAGTGGAACATCGAAAAAAGTCGATGTATTCATACTTTTACAATTTCGTATGCAGGATTTAACGTTTGCATATATCGCCTTTATCATATTTATCATTTTACAACTTATACCAGATTTTACAAGTTTAATCCATAAAGCATCATGATTAACAGTATCAAAGGCTTTCTCATAGTCAATGAACGCACAATACAGTTTTGACTTGTTTAAAAGGACTTTTTGGATAATACTATGTAAAACAAATATACAATCAGTTGTGCTATGATTATCTCTAAACCCGAATTGTTTGTCATTAAAGATATCTTCGTTTTCACAAAAACTATTAATTCTATTACGTAATGTAAGTGAAAATATTTTTGCCATAATATTTACGAGTGTAATGCCTCGATAATTAGAGGGATCTGCTCGATCTCCTTTCTTGAAAATAGGAACGATTATACCCTCAGTCCATGACTCGGGATATTCCCCTTTGTCATAAATGTAGTTAAAAAGTTTTACCAAATATGGTGCAATAAAATTTTTGCTGTCAATAAAGAAATTAGCAACATTTTTAGTTATATCCGCGCTTTTGTTCCTATGTAACATCGATATAGTTTTACATATTTCTTCAAAAGAAAATGGACAATCTAATATGTCAATATGCACATTCTGATCACGATATACATAATCATCAGCTAAAAGTGCTAGGATGTTGTGAATTGGACATGCTTTGAAAATGTTTAAAAAAATCATTCATATTAATATCGTTTTGCCTACTATTTTTTGCTTTTCTATATTTCTTAATGTATTGCCAGAACTTTCGGGAATTATGGCTACTTAAATTAGATAGTGTTTGTTTTTCTTTATTATAAAACTCATACTTTGCAGTTCGTTTAGCTTTACAGAATGCATTACGTGCATTCAAAAACAATGTTTTGTTAGCAACAGAAGAGTTTGAATTGAATATACGCTTGCATCTATAAAATTCTAACTTGCTCTGTTTGCAGTTTTCATTAAACCAAACGGATCTTTTTATCTTTCTTGATTTGGGTGAGTTATGTCGAAATTTCTTTCCATGTAACTGGAAAGATATATCAAAAATTGTGTCAGAAATAGTTTTTATACATGTGTTTAAATCAATAGATTCCGAGGTCAATGCATGCATAACGTTGTCAAATATATGTTTATTATCTTTTAAAATATTATTAAGTTCATTTGTGCTACATTTATCCCATATAATTTTATCATAAACTATTTCTTCAAATGTATTTGTGTTATTGGCATACTTCAATTCTAAAGCAAATGAAATAGGACAGTGGTCTGAGTATTCGGCAAAATCATTTACACACATTGTCAATGTGGCGCTGAACGGGAAGACGCCGATCACTATCTTTTCCGATGTTGTCTCTACTCAAACGCACGAATAAAACTCTTTCGTTCACTTCGTAAGCTTCATCCATTAAAAGTTATATTATTGCTAAATGGCTCATCTGATCTTAATGATGACGAAAACGCATTTCCTTTTGAGCCATACAAAAATATATTGCAGAAACCAACATATTTTCGTAGCTATTAACTTTATATTGGAAAGCAAGATTAATGTTGAAAATTGAACCTTTGTTATTTTTTTCTTTATGTTTCTTCTTCTTCTCTTCTGTTCTTCCTTTCCCAATTTCATTGACTGATATTCACTTTTTCTCTTTTGGATTTTTTTTTAATTGTCTTGGATTTCTGGATACTATTTCCAAACTTATTTATTTTTCATGACATAGTTTATAAGCTTTTTGCAAGACATTAATCAACATACACTTTTTTGCTAAGACCAACCAAAAGGGGAGGGCCGTAACTAATATTGGTAGAACTTGTGGCGCCTGTTTTGCTTATATATTCGTAATGTACTTGTTCATTTTCTTTCATTTGATGTAATGTACACACATAAGCAAATAAACTATGTTTAAACTATAGATTTGATATCAACAAGGACACTGAATATGATCGTGACAGAATATAATAGCAAACGAATGCAGATGACTATTTTGTTTATTAAAAACACATTACCGAATACAGATATACAGTCAAACTTCGCTGGCTTGATGTTTCAGGGACTATTTTGATAAGCCTTAATTACCGGTAGTTCGAATTTCATTCGAATTTCCGGTAATTGAGACTCAAGGTAATTAATACATGAGCTTACACAACAATAAACTTTTTCCTTTGGTCCATAAATAGTTAATTCGAAAAGCGTGAATTCGAGCCAACCGAGCTTGACCTATCGAAGTTCGACTGTAGAAAGAAAGAGACAAGTAAGGAGAAATGAAAAAAAGAGGTGCCTCATCAAAATAGTTTGTTACCTGACCATGGTTTACGTATGGATACGCGCATAAGTATAACCCACAGTTCTTCTTGTTCATTGATAGCATTTTACTTTCATTTGAGAAAATATCAGGAATTGTGTTTAATAAAATCGGTAGTAGTTATTGTAACTCTACACATGATACCATCACTATACTAGTGATGATATCAACTGTGAAGCATATTGGCTCTATCCATCTGAGGCACCCAATTAAATTATTGATGGTTTATAAGAAACATGTTTAAAGACATCAGACTAGTGATCTGACCTTTATGGCAATTGTAAAACTTTTGTCCACTCTGCATGTGAATACTGTGATTTGAATGGAGAAACCATGAGATACCTGTATCGGTTTACTGCTGCAAGCACGTTTCTTTTAATGGCATTAGAGGATTATAGCTAGGCTTGTGGCAAAGCACTTTGGCATAACAATAGACTACATGTGGAATTGCTATCCGTTGTCAAACTTGGCGTCATAATTATACTATATACTGGTCTGATGTCTTTAAAGACATCTGTTTTGACCCATTCACGACCATCCAATTGGCTCCCAGGGGAGAATGTTACGGTAATCACACGGGGGACACATGGGTTAAGTGTGCAAACTAGTCAAGCATTTCAAGCAGCGAGGCACTGCCAATATCAGAGGTGTAGGTTTGATTCACTGACGACTGAACAAAAAACGGTTTTCAGAACCCATTCAAACCCCCTGATCTTGGTTAACGATGTTTGCCTATGTCCCGTTTAATGAAAACAGAAACAGACATAAACTACACAAACAGACAAATGACAATCTTTGGAATTGTGTTCCCCATTAGAAATTCTAAACTGAGGGAAGGACCTCTTTTTAAACTGTGGTATAGTGTCCGGCTCCCGGTGAGGCCGCATGCAGGAAGCATGATTTTCTTGATTTTTTGCCGATGACAGTTTACGGTTCGATGTCTTTAAAGACATCAGACCAGTATATAATATAATTATGACACCTTTGCCGGATTGACAGTGGATTGCAGTATTTCCTCATGCAGTCTATTATTATGTAAAAGCCTATACAGCTATAATCCTCTATTGCCATTAAAAAAACGTGCTTGTAGATGTAAACTGATACAGGTATCTCATGGTTTCTCCATTGAACTCACAGTATGCACATGCAGAGTGGACACAAGTGTTATAATTGCTATAAAGGTCAGATCACTGGTCTGATGTCTTTAAACGGAAAAGAGTAACGTTTGCCACACTGTTTCTCTGAGGGGAAAACCGATCAATACAGTGGACATTATTATCAGCTACCTGTAGGACGTCATAATGAACCTGTTACTACCGGGAACAGTTATGCGCATGCGCAATATGTCGCCTGCTTCGTTTTCAAACTTCTAGGATTAACTTAATTTTTGGCATAAATATTGGCCGAGACACCGAGTTACTTGGCGTCTCAACCGGATCAAAGCTTTTGGCCTATGACGGTATGATTCGGGGTAAGCCGTGAAAGGGTTTACCCTTTACTTCATATACTATATCTAAACTTATTCACAGGGCTGAATTTAGGGGAAAGAGGGCAAGTTTGATCTGTTTTAAAAACATTTTGTTAGAAATAGGAGCATTTGCTCATTATGAGCTAACCCGGCTACAAAAATGTTAGTTTGTTAGTTTTTGTCTGCTTCAATTCTAAACCTCGCCCGACTTCGATAAAATTTTGAAGACAAAAAGTGTCCATGTTTCAAACAGCGTGGATCCGGATCAGTCACCAAGTTAAATTATATTTGCATTTCATTTAGTCATATGTTTTGTATCTTTTATAGGTGCAGATGACTTTTGACGTCAAACGACTTGGCACATTCTGGAGAAACACTTATATACAGGGCGTGTAGTCTTGGCCATATTCCAGCACTGATAGAATTAACGTCAAATAGACAACACCCTTAGCCTGCAGCGAAAATAAATTGTCATCTGCTCAAAGGTTCATCAGCATCAATTAAAACCTTGCTTGATGTTGATTGCGAAAATATTTGCAGAGTTTCAAACAGCTTGGATCCGGATCAGACGCCGGATCACTATATATGATGTGCACATCGTGATAGGTACACTAGTCTTAATACTCTTTTGGCGCCACAACATGGCAAATATGCACCATTGAAACCATTGTAGCTCCTGATTCAACTGTACCTTTAGGCAGCATCAGATCAGCAATTTGTTGGCAACAACAATGAACTTCACGATAAATAATTCGACAAACCATAATCTTATAAACTTGTTTATGCTTTACATTTTGTCATTTTTGTTCAATTATTCTTGAGAAAGAAATATCTACATGGTGCATTATGTTGGAACCATTCCAGCATCGATAGAGTAGATGCACTTCAAATAAACTTAACCATTAGCCTGCAGCGAAAACAACTTATCATCTGCGTCAATTTTTGTCTTCTTCAATTTTAAACCTCGTCTGAAAATATTGGCAGAGGTTCAAACAACTTGGATCAGGATCAGACGCGGCTTCAATCCGTTTGAAAAGAATGCCTACAGTCGTGAATAACGAGATATCGGTTTAAAATATTTCTTCGCTATTTAAAACTAACCGAGCCTTTGTGTTAATAAGAAAACGATCACCGTCAAAACAGTTTTGAACTGATTTTCCCGGTTCAATAGAAATGCACTTGCGTTTTATCAATATTAACCTTGCAACATTCCTCTCTTTACCCTTTCAGTAGTATAAGAGCCTCTTTGTTTTTGAACAAACATCCGCCATCTTGAATGACCTACTAACTATGAATAGTAGCTTATTTACATATAAGGAAAGTCACTATAGCATATATTAAGACCACAACCTCATTAGTGTATAATAGGACTATGACTTCATCACAGTTTGGACAAGATAGTCTACAAAACTGACTTGTAGACACTTTGGTCTGGAAGGTTATTGCGGACAATGCGGACCAGGTCGTCCCTATCATACGTACACATCAATGAATGTATAAATAAATATTAAAAACCTTTCGACGTGTTCTAATCAACATCATAATAATTTGTTTATTTGTTTTTGTTGGGTTTTACGTCGCTTTGACAGTAGTTCAGTCATTTCGCGACAACCGGCTCATTACAAGTGAAGGAAGATCTCAAAAACCCGTCTGAGTTGAACAGACGGACAACTGGGTAGAACAAATGAACTACCACAATTAAGCCGGAAGGCTTTCTCACATTATGATTTTCACCCCGGGCGGGGATCGAACCCACAGCGATGAGTGGCTAATGGATTAAACGTTGGAGACTTCAACCCCTCGGCCACGGAGGCTCCTGCATCATAATAGTAAATTAAGGTCAGATTTCAGGGGCATACATGAAGTTATGGTTAGACTGCATTCATTGTTCAACATTATCAATGACACAAATGTCAACAATATCTAGATAATGTTGATTCAAAGTAAAGGAACCTCAACAAGGACCAGAGTTTGTTCAGGTCGAAATAAGTCTATTTAGCAGTCAGTTTTCTGTTGATTCAGTAGAAAATAAAAGGTCCACATCGTCTAGACTGTTGATTCAAAGTCGATATAACGTCAACAAGATCTAGGGTTTGTTTGTTCAGGTAGGTAGAGGTCTATTCAGCTGCCAATCGTCTGTTGATCCAGTGGACAATAGAAGGTCAAAAACGTCATGACACTATTGATTCAAAGCTAATGGAACGTCAGCAAGGTCTACGGGTTTGTTTTTCAAATAGAAAGGGGTATCAGCCACCCGTCTGTTTATACAGTGGACAACAGAAGGTCAATAATGTCTACTATTGTTTATTCAAAGTCAATGGCACGTCAACAAGGTATAGGGTGTGTTTGTTCAGTTAGAAAGAGTTCATTTAAGCAGCCAACCATCTGTTAATCCAGTGGACAATCGAAGGACAACAACGTCTAAGCAGTGTTGATTTAAAGTCAATTGAACGTCAACAATGTTTACGGTTTGTTTGTTTGGGTAGGCACATGTCTATTAGTCGTCCTCCATCCGTTAATCCATTGGTAAATAGAAGGTCGGCAACGTCTAAATACTGATAATTCAAAGTCAATAGAATTTCAATAAGGTATAAGGGTGGGTTATATATAGCAAATTTGATTACTGTAGAATTACATATTTTCTGAAAGATTAATCATTTGATTCATTTGCACGTGGCATGCAATAATTTGTAGCGCAATGTCACGATCGCTGTTTTTGTAACAAGGGGTACAATTAAATGATCGCTGGATTAAGACTGACAATGTTCTCTCCCGGTTTTCTCTAGAACATTGCTGCTAGCCCATGTGTATGAAACATGCCTTGCTTTCACTTAACTTCTCAAACTAACTTGTAAGATGTTACTCAATCTCATATATTTATTTTTATCTTCAGATATCACACATTATGTTATTGCCACTACAATCGATATTTTCACTGGCAAAAAAAATAGGGGGAAACTCAATACAACTGATTGAGAAACCCAAAGTTGAAAATTTGAGATTGAGTAAGATCTCAGCTTGAGACTAAGTGAACCTGGGACTTGATTAATAGACTGAGACCGGGATCGAATCCATTGCTACAGGGACGTAGGCTAACTTCTTTTGACATAACTTGTAGCCCGACCCCATGCAATCACTATTAAAATGAACATGTTTAACAGAGCCGACGCAAATGTCATTCGAAGAAACCACTGGAAACAGTAGGATTCTAGATCAGACTCTGACTAAATACGCAGCGTCTGATCTGGGACTTTACACTGTTACAGTTTGAGGAAACAAATAGCATGACTATGGGAATTGCGAAATACAAATTATTAATTTAATTCTCTTTATGTTATATTCCGTTTAAATAGTTGATCTCACACTAATTGCAAACGGATATAAACCAGCTAATGGGTTTCGTTTTTATGCATTGACGTACTGTTGTTAACATTCAACATGCGACTGGAAAATCAGAGGTGTATTTGCAAACAGTTTGGAAATAGACAAGACGCAGAAAAGCTCGGCGTCTGACAAGTAAACATAGTTAACAAAGTTATTGCATTCTCAAAATGAAGTTGCGTAAATTGCTGCAGACGACAACTTTTGCAGACGTTAATTCGTTCAGTGAACTTTAAAGTGTACGATCATCATGAATATACACTTTGGGCCACTTCTAACCCGACACTTTTCAAATTTGAATTTCTCGAACATGGTTGAACATATTTATGTCAAATCAGATTTATAGTATGTTGTTTGACAACATAAGTTGTACAAAAAATAAAATCATACATCCGTGACGATCGGTCAGTTTTGACGATTTCGGCATTTTGTATGATGAAAAGTTGATAAGCGATAAAAAAAAACCGATTTTCTGTTCCATCGTTCTCTATTCTATTCTAGGAAACCACTTAAACCTTAAAACACATAATTTTGATTTGTAATGATTCGAATGCATCACAAGAAATGGTATTTGTTACTCAAACGGAATAATACTAATAGTTTTTTTTCAATGTATTTGTGAAAATCGGATTTTAGAGAAATATGCTCTAGATTGGACAATCAAAAACTCATGTACTTAATTGATTATTTAATAAAGGCAAACTTAAAAAATCTTTACTAAAAGTGTAGACCATGATCAGTCGTGATATTTGAAACATATCGTTTTATTCAGTATCTAGAGTAATTAGAATGGTAGAAGACAAAGTACGATAAAATACGAAGCGGGCAAATAGTGTAGACTTAGGTTAGAAAAGTGACGTCTCGTATTTACATGTACAACTATACTGTTTTTATAATATTTGAAGATTTGTTTTGTACAGTGGTGTTCATTTATTCTTCATGATTTACAGTGGCATTCGTTCTATAATTTTACCTGAAGCTTAGATTCTTATCATATAATACTTTTCCAGCTCATGCCAGATCGTTATCAGTAATATCAATACTATCTAGCATGTGTGCTTGGCTGTTATATCAAGTGGTTCTGTTTGATAACTAGCCAATAGGCACACGAAGTCTAATATATGTACCAGCAACAGGGCAAGACTTAAGTTCATAAACATTTCCCAGAAACTGAAAACAAACATTAAGGTAGTTCGTTGCTGAACAGATTTCACATTTTAGTTTCATTGAAATAATTCAAGATAAGACAGTTATGCTTTTACTTGACTTGTAATGATTTGGATTTAAATTCAGACTCGCCTTTAACATTATGCATGATAATAAGTGAATTATTTGAAAACAGTTTGAATTCAGATGGAATGACGAGAACAATGGCGTTACGTAAAGTTCCATTGTTTTACAATCTGGTTACACATTTTAAAGTATACAGCAGAGAAATTGTTTTAGCTGGCTAAAAGTTTTAACTTCTAAATAACACAGACAGCTTCTTCTAGTCACTAAGGTGACATGCCGTGAACTTGGTCGGCAACGAAGCACCTTAAAATAGCAATTAACCCTCTTCCTGCAGCGAGTGACATAAAAGTCTTGATCCACCTCTGATTCCGATAATATGGCATCCGATCAAGAACAAAATCATTTCATTACCAGAGAGAAAGGTTTCACCTATTTGACCAGCAGTTTTGGAGGAGACAATACAGAAAGTAGGCGAAACTATCAACAGACGAGTTATTAATCAACATGATTAGCGTTAAAATCGCACTAAAGGCTTTGCCATCCTCATTTGTAGCATTTCTACAATTGTTGAAGGCGCAAAAGTGTTGAGATGGATCTTGTTGGAGTGAAAACATTGTTTTTGTTTATATGTATCTTGGTTGAAACAATAAACTGTACAACCGACGAAAAAGCAGTTTCTAAGCCATTAAATGGGAGAACCCTATCTAACATCGGCCTAAGGCTAAAAAAGCCAATGTTAAGACTTATTGGCAAAACTATCATGGAGCTGGAATGTAGAAACCACTTGTGTTCGTTCTGGTCGGAGTGGTCAGCTTGTGAGTTGCTTGCTGGACAATTTGGTAGTCAAAGACGTACGCGTCAGTGCGGAATGAACACGAACTGCGGACCAAAAACGAGTCCTAGAAACGAGTCAGATACCCGGATGTGTGAGGACTTTTGTCCCCGTGACTACGAAATGACGCCTGAGGGATTCTGTTTGAAATTCTACAATACGACATCGAAGAGTTGGCCGGGTTCCAAGGAAAGCTGTGAAACAAACGGTGGACATCTATTCAACATAAATTCGCCGATGAAATGGAAATCGTTCGTTTGGCTGATGGAAAAGTATGCTTACACAAGCGCTGTGCATATCGACGGACAGCGGAAGGATGTAAATTCTCCATGGGTGTTTGGCTACGAAACTGACATCAGCGGCTTTACTAGCTGGTGGCAAAGTGAACCAAGCAATGGCAGCAATGAGCTGTGTCTTTATGGCCGCAAATCTTCATCTTCTGGTGGCATTGGCGATTCTACATGTGTTTCAACAAGATACCATATGTGTGAAAAGTTTCCGTCCATATAGTGATACATTTCTTTGACAACGGTCGTTAATTAACGCTAAAGCGCTAATCACGGCGACTGTAAAGATAAATGAGTAACTCGACCTCTACTATAGACGCTAGCTCCATGACCATAACATAGTTTTACCACATTTTAAGCTACCGACTGAACATTTCTGCAGATGACAATGTGAGGAACGGGATAATGATAAACTGAATATCATAAATATGGAAAACTGAATCTTAATTTCGCATAAACCACAAGTTTACTCAGATGTTCAGGTACTCTGCGAAATAAAGTAAGAAGTATTAACCAGTTTGGATAATAGATCAGGCCTTGCGTTTGTGAGGTCTGATCTAGATCCAAATGAATTTCAAATGTCAACAATGGCAAACAAAACCAGCCGATTATATTAAAATATTCTTACATTTTTGTTTCCAAAGTGTTGTCTGGAACTGTAGAACATTTCTACAGTATAGAGACTCTGACCCACACATCATATGTTAGAAATTTAATCTAAGTTACTTACAGGATCTTATATAACGACAACTCCTGGGAGAAAGTTCACGATGCAAAGACACTACATGTAGTTTGTATGCCATTACATTGTATGTATTATAAGAGTGGAAATATAGGCAGCAATTGGATTATATGGTGTAAATGTGGACAAATTCTACTTACAAACCGGCGGATTAAGGACAAACGCCATTTATAATTGAACATTCATTTTTATAACTGATATCCTTAGATAAAAAAAATTAAAAGTTAACTTTCTGCATGATGCGGGTAAATCAACGATCAACACTGCAAGCATTTCATATGCAGATAAAACGCCGAGTTAATGTGAGTCTCATCATGATCAATGCTCTTTGACGCTATGATTACAAAATATAAAAAACCTATCAAGATCAACGAACAAATCACCAGAAGCAACGAGACTGAATTGTCTTAATGAATTCACATTTAAGTTTTGATGGAAAAATGAAATAATATACCGTCCGAATTCTTCTTAAACCTTATATTTACCACTTGTTATAAAAATAGCACAAACGTATTTATAGAAGAACACCGATATTTCTTCTGAAATCACGTAAATACCATTTGCAAATAGTGCAGTATTACATCTTTTTGGCGATTTTCTTTCAGAATAACGTAAAAGCAACTTTTCTAAAACGACAGAAACGTGGTTTTGGAAGAAAATTGACGGAATTTAAGAATGCTTCATTTACATAGTACTGTACTTTTTTTATTCCTAGTTATTGCATCATACAGTTTTTCACGGCATTGTGTATATGCGCTACCGCAAATATTCCTGTTTTATTTCGGCATTTAATATAATTTTAAAGTGTGCATTAAACCTAGCCAAAATGTTAGAGATTTAAGTACACAATAAGTTCAATTGGCCATCTTTGTATTTTATATTATTAAAATGCTTGATCTAATAGCAAGCGACAGTTTTGTAACGTGTGTCATTGCTATAGGACTTGCTGTGTATTTCGAGTCTCCGTTTGTTCCGGACACTATTGATATGTCTTATGATGTCATGGAAACTTAATATAGGTATGCATGTTGTAAGATGTTGAATAAAGAAGTTTCAACGATGCAAGTTACCTTACTGTCTAGTTTTATAGAACTGGCATTATGCAAATGAAGACTGACCGTTATTTGCCGTTGACATAAACGGCAAATAATGATCCGTCTCCATTTGCATAATGACAGTTCAATATAACCGGAGAACACGTAGAGTGTCTATCCAAGTTAAATCAAATATCATTATCTTGAACTCCGTTAAATCGAATTCACACTTTAAACGATGAAAACATATGACCCTAACCATAGCATTTTCTTTGTCGATACGTGGCGACGTTGGGAGACCTTTTATAAGTTAGAAATGCCGACAATTGGAATTAAATCAAAACTTCGAGCAATTGGAGGCAATAAAAATAGTCGGGGCTTTGCTATAACAAGATTCGTGTATACACAGATATGTGCAAACGATTTAGGTCAAGACAAGAGGATTGCTATGAGCGCCATTGTACGATTTACAATCCGGAGACATTGCTAGCAGTACAGACCCAAGCCGGCCGTCAAGACTCCGATATAGTGTCTGGGCTAGGTCTACTCTATTTTCTACTAATAAGAGCCAAACGGTAATTTGTCCCCTAGCACTTAAAGCAATTCATGCCATTGTTAGACGCAATTTTTTCAACATGTGTGAGTAATATTGGTATACATAGTTTGCAACGTGTTCCGGTTGGACATTGTAAAGCGGCGCCAAAATGAATTATTTTCATCATCAGTTTTTTTCCAAGGCGTCAAATATTTTTATGCACAAATATTTTTTTATATTAACAAATAGATTCTTCCAAACTATGTATATGGGACATCGACTGTAATGTACAGAAGCATTTATTATACTGCAAAGAAATATCCTCTAATGTTATCGGTCAATAAGCCTGGAACAAATTTCCATGTACCCTGTGAGAGGCCGTGTACATGAGTAGTCCCCGTGGCTAGCCACACGTTAAACAAAAAGGCTGGGTGGCGCTTAAACACTTTACTTTGGATTTTTCACAGCTTATCTGCTAAAACAATACTCAACGAACATGTTAAATTTTATCTGTTTCATAAGGAAGAATTTAAAGAAAGTTGTATGACTTTACACCATGCATTTTTTTGCCGAAGAAAACTGGACTTTGAACACGGTGTCATAACAGCTCGTAAACAATTTTGACGTCACATTTCGGGTGATCGTGCACTATGCGGGCGCCTTAATATAAGGGGATCTGCTGACGTGGGAAAAACAAGAGTGATATAGATTAGAAGCGTGTAATTTGATGATAATATGAAAAAAATGCGATTTAAACCGGCTAGTAAAATCATGTACACCCTCGCCTACCGGCTCGGGTGACATGATTTTCCTCAGCCGGGAATAATTCGCCATGTACCCTTTCTAGGAACTGTATAACTAATTATGTGTTGTTTGAAGTGGGTTGCTTTAAAAAGGAATGTTATATAAATAATAAACGGCAATTAAAAGACAATACATATACCACACTGTTTTAGCTGTTGTTCTTGGAGTTAAATCTACAAAGGATAAGAGTAGTGTTCTTGAGAGAAAAACAACGTATATATGGCTTCAGACCTGCGACAGACACATTTACCACTTTACTACGAATGCTTGAGATAAGAAAAAGTATTCGATTCAAATCGACATTGCAAATAGGTGAAGTCCCAGATCAAATACCTCTTTAGAAGGTGACCTATGATCAGGGACTTCATTTTTGTGCAACAAAATTAAATCCGAATATCAGGGTTTCGGATAGGTCAAAGGTTATGTTATTAACTAATTATATTAGTTCTTTATTTCGTTAAGTTATTTGATTCCAAACCAGTTGCAATCGACACTTTCAAGTTTTGGCGGCGAAGGTTAGCAGTAATTAATCCAAACACTAAGTGTTGTAGGAGCTCGATGTAGAAAACACATTTTTTTATATGTATTGTATGCGGTAGTTCCACTGTTTACCCGTTTATGGGCGGAGAAAATCATAAAAAGAAGATATCAAACGAGTTTGGTCAATGTATAAGTATATATTTTATGATCGATCATTCATTTAATTAATTTGCCCGTGACTTGCAATTATTTGAAATAAACCCCCCGATCGCTGTTTTTTGTAATAAGGAGTACAATGCTCGCTGAAATATAACCTGACGATGTGCTCTCTCTTGTCTGTAGTTATAGAATATATATTTTGTTTTTCATGAACATTGTGTATAGCCCTTGTTTTTAAATCTGACCTCGTTTACTTAATTTCACAAACTTGGATGTTACTGAATCTGAAACGATAAGTTTAATTATCAAACTTTATTTTATTGCCACTACACGGGAATTTTTCACTGGCAGACAAACAGTTGGCATAAAGAAAATAGCCTGACGATCGAAATTTCGAATTATAATAATTAATTCTGTTTTCTGTGTGTTAAATGTTGTTAAAATATTTGATATCACCCCAATTGCTAACGGAACTTTTAAATTTGAAAGTGTGTTGTTTTCTTACAGGAGAAGCAGTGTATGTTCTTTTCAGGCATCTCATTGGAAACGTAGTCGTCTGTCTGCCAATGACCGCGACTGATACTCTAGACGACGCTTGTCTCTGTGTAACTGGACATTTTCTAGGGTCAGTACTTAAGACATCTAACAAAATTTAATTCTGAATCGTAGCACAGCCGAGCTATATATAGTAGTAACCATTTACTTCATAGATACGGATAGCAACGTTGTTTGCAAACAATGAGTATCCAGACCAGACAGCTCATATAGAAGCTGTCTGATGCAGGGTAAACACTGTTTGCATACGCCTTATATCAGTAGACCATACTGCAATGCGGCTATGTTGAGTTCCGATTTCAGGGCCCCAAATAATGCGCGTATTTAAAATGCTAATATCCTTATTTCTTCATCAACCCATATGAAGTGACCACTCATTAGAATCGTCTTTTCAAGAAGATTCGAATGAGTGGTCACTCCATAGGGTTTGGTGAAGAAATTGCTGTTGACATACGCGAAAGTAAACCGGAACTCACTATGCCGCAAAGCATTATGGTCTGGAGTATAGTTTATATGTGTTATCTTTGTAAACAGTAATACGAGGCTAGACAAAAGTATCCATTTGGTTAATCCGAGTCTTCTCTGTCCCTAAACCAGCCCTTTTTACGAATTTTGATATTTCATGTTGCTGGTTAGGGTCAGAG
>JAULCE010597713.1:0-16111 GCA_032359355.1 Macoma nasuta | reverse complement strand
CATACATCAGTTTCACTGATATTCTTGTTTTTACATTTACAGGAAATGAAAAACAACTAAAAAAGTCTAAATGGCGAATCTTATGAAAATCTTTGGACTTCTTTATAATGGGTGTTATGGGAATATGGCCTATCTCTGAAATAATCAATCGTATAAGTTAATGACACATTAGCTAGGCTACATATCTACAGAATATAGCCTGCATTAGATTATAATCTTAGATATTATTGATTACCTGTGCCAATATCATTAATCTGTTTTTTTATCACAAACATGTAAATCTTGCCGACGAATAGGGGTGTTTTTTTATGTTAACGAAACAGGCCAAGTTACGCTAGTTACGCTATTTTGGATTGTCACTTATGTCAACCAGTATGTGTTTGCCAATTTGTCACATGGTTATAATTACACGTTTTGATTTGATAAAAGATTCGCTATTTTCGTAGAACACATGGGAGGAAGAGATGATTATAGGAAAATCCACTTTCGCCCCAAAATTGAGTTATGCCATTTTCGATCAATAACGAGGATATTGAGGAACAGTTAAACTTATTGACAAAAGGACATTTCAAAATGATACTACTAAATTTAATGCTTAGAAAATGTTTAACCTTAAGTCTGAGATGTTTGTTATACATCTGACTGGTTAAATCTGAGCACAGATGGAAGAAGTTTCTAAAGCATTTATCTAATTCTGTAACTTTATTATATCATATACCCATTTTAGTTAAATTTTATGGGTCCCCTGGATTTTCATAGCCAGTGGCACGATGGCCCCTCCTAGGATAATCACTGGCCTGACCCTGTCGAGAATATGATGAATAGTTCATGAACTGAATCTTTCAGTTCATGAACTATTCATGAACTATTCATTATATTCTCGACAGGGTTAAGAGAAGTCTCATTGGGGCCATCCATTAGTTAGCTGTTATTTCTCAGCCAGACAGCTTTCACTTTGATTTTGTCTTGATCTCCATTGTCTTCAAGTGTCTGATTGCATGGCCAGGATGATGGATCACCCAGACAAAAAAGTTTGGATGGCCCTGATTAAATGTGAAGGCAAGAGTCTATGAGATAAACTATGTTACCTCAGGGATGGGGTTTTACCTTCTACCTAATATGATTTTTTTAACTCATCCCCAATCAATCAAACCATCTGAAGAAAAAGACAAATGTCTAATGGGTACGAAAATGCCAATTTTAAATGGTTTTGAAAATATTGTGGAAGACAAGCATTTGCTCATTATGAGCAAATGCTCCATTTCCAACAATACTTTCAATTTTATCCTAGATATACTGCAGAGGTGTGAAAAGCCATCTTATGAGGTAAAGGGTTAACCTTCATTAGGCCATTCTTGAATGGACTGACATGCGAACAGTTTGAATCCAGATCAGCATCTGGTCTGAAACCAAGCTGCTTGGCGATTGTTCTATAGATCTGGGTAAGAAGTAAGCACATTGGATGATTCTAAGAACTGGTGTAAATGAAAGTATTAAAGAGCATTTGACTAATTTTATACAGTTGGGGAAAGGATGAACATTCTGCATTCTATGGGCAAACCAAGGATTTGATTGCAAACAGTTTAGATCCAGGCCCAGTTTTCACTGAGCAACTCAAGTCGAGATCTTGCTCAAACACAAAATTTCAACATTGGATTTCTCATTTAGTGCCATTGCACTTAAATTTTGTCAGCCTGTGAAACATTCCATTATAGTGCAGTGGCAATAAAATTGAGGTCAATATTTGAGATTGAATTTTTGAGTTTGAGCACAATCTTGCCTTGAGATGCTTTGTGAGAGCTGTGTCAGGTAATAATAATTGTCAAGTAACTCAGGGTCTAAAAAGTATACAAACTTTTGTACTCTCTAAATACCTGCCAAAAAGCAGGGTCTGACAAAAAGTATATTTTTAACATTGCGGAAGTTGACATTTTTCTCAGAGGACATAATGCTGCTTGTGGTTTAGGTTAATTGAAGCCTTGGAATCTGGCGTGACACTCTGTCTCTGTCACTTGAAGCACCCCAGCTCCCTATGGACACCAGCCATAAAAATCAACGTCACAGCCGTCCAATGTTTTATGATCATCATTCTTCTTCGTCAGCCAGCTTAGAAGTGTATGGGAACCAATCCCAACCATTGCATGAAAACTGACTTTTTGACATTAACCATAGTGTAGACCCAGATCAGCATCCAGTCGAGCTCATCACAGTAGACAGTATTTTGTCTACTATCAGATAAGTGGAAGTATATTAAGTATTTTCTGACCAAGTTTTACATTTTCCTGTCAAATCCAGGGCTGTACAAAAAATATTTTTAGCCACTAGCCCAGGACAAGTGACTTTCAGAATTCCACTAGTCCTGCTGAAAATCTCGCATGTCCTACTTTTCTATATATCAAGTTGAACAAGGCCATTTTTCTACCGCGGAGCATCTTGAAACACTTGTTCAGTTTGTGCTTTAAACATAGCCATAGGTGTAGACTAGTTACTGACCAGCCTCAGCATCTAGGTCTAATTAGTTACTGATCATCAGGTGCAAGCATAATTTTTTCCAATAATTAATATCACGAAGATTATTTATTTTTAAGATTTTTAATTTGATTATGGTAGCATGTTATAAATTGTTAAAGCAGCACTCATTAGAATAATAAACCTGTACCAGTTAATGTACTGTTAATTTAAAATAATAAACCCTCTTCTTGTGCTTGGTAGTCATATTGGAATTCAGCCTAATGCTTGATGAAAGGCATGAATTAACAATTTAACATTTAAGTTTACATCTGACTGATTCCTACATATCTATAATATTTTTTTAGCCTTACAACCCACAATCAGATGCTAAATAATGTTATTAATATATTGAGAAAGTATTCACTATTTGGACTATCTTAGCATTTCCCTAAAGGTCGACAGCAACACAGATGGCCTGCTGCAAGGTGATTCAGTGGTATTTTACACCTAGAATTAATACAAATAAAAAATGATTTGTAGTGAATTTTCAGTCAGATCTTTTCATAAATATATAAATATATTTACAATTACCTTTTATTGACATTGAGTATAAACAACTACAGTAAATGTGATTTCAATGACCAGTCTATTGTCTGCTAAATAATAAGAAGTGACAATAGATATCTCAAGTGTTAAAACTCTTTTCTAAACATTAAAAATACACTGTTTTAATCTTTAAAGAAATTGTGCTTGTTTTGTGGCATTTATATGAAAAGACATAGGGTCCGAAAAATATGGGGTCGAAATATCTTGAGGACGAAAATGTTCGAAATTTGGTAGCAATTCAATAGAAGGCAGCAGCACACAAGATCCCTCATCAGTCTTAAAGGAAGCATTGCTAAGTTGAATTACGAACATTCAACCAAAAATGGACCTCATACCATTCATAAAACATGTACAGTCTCAATCAGGATCCGTTTTAAAAATCATATTTTTTTACGCACTCGGGGGAAGTGGGTGGGGTAATTTTAAAAAACTAATTCAATGGACAGGCTATTTTGGCGGAAATAATTCTCAGAATATCAAGAGGGATTGAAATGAATACTTGAAATAGGTAATAATTTCCTATTCAAGCGAAACATCGGAATTCATTGTGTTTATTGACTGCTTTAAAGTTAATGTCTACTCAAAAATTTAACTTGAATCTGAACCCAACACCATGCGGATTTTCTGAAAATCTACTTTCACTATCGTAAGACATAATATTACTACAGACTGTGTCACTGTTATTTACGCATGCGTGATTCGATTTTTAACTTTAAATAGGAACAAGTCCAAAATTAGACTGGTTCACCTACACTCATCCAATGTTCTAACCCGCCACTTTTAGATTTTAAATTTTTCGAGAAATAATAAACCTATTTCAAACAAACTTTTGTTATGTGTCTTTCACAAAATTATCTTTATGGCTGAGGTAAAAAAATTGACATAGTTATGAAAATCACTGAAGCGTAACGGTTAATACGTATAACACGTATTGACTCGCGCATCACTCGCGCGAGTCAAAACAAGTTCCATTTGTCTAATGCACGATTAAGCAATCACAGTCGAACTAAAAGACACTCTCATATTAATAAAATATGGCAACGACGTCGACTGCCGAACGTGTACGTGACTGAGGAATGCTACAAACAGGCACGTCAGTACGACATATACGAATTTATTGATAAGTTATCAATTTATTATTCCAAAACATAAACATAACATGATACAATCGCAAATTTTATTAAATTTCAGAAAGAGAAATTATGTTTTCCTGGTTAGTTGTAAACGTCGGACGTCGTGTGACGTTACGTTCATTTAGGCCATAGATTCGCTATGCCATGACACGGATATAATTTTTTCAACCAATGAATTGCTACAATATCCCTTTATACTGAACAATTGACAAATAGTACTTGACAAATCCCGTTTTGTATTGGGAACAAGGCAAAATTCCTCTTGGAAATAACGTTAATCCTAATAATTTCGTCCAAATTATTACTACAGTCTGAGAGATAACAGTGCAAAAAGTTTTTTTTGCCATAAAATCATGATACAAACTTAAACAGCGTACTTTGTCAAAAAATGATGTCAACACACCAGCATTTCACAACAAACCCACCAGTACGATGAAATGGCTGTAATGCAGATCGGACCTGCACTTATTCGAGACTGTTTGAGAGGATTTGCGACGACACTTTCGAACTCGGCCTCAGCAGCAAAATGTACAACAACTGGAATAAGAGCTTGTAAAAACATGGAACGCACTCCCGCCGGTATTTTTACACTGTTTTATTGACTCCATGACCCGCCGAT
The DNA here is from genome assembly GCA_032359355.1 of Macoma nasuta. Taxonomy (NCBI): domain Eukaryota; kingdom Metazoa; phylum Mollusca; class Bivalvia; order Cardiida; family Tellinidae; genus Macoma; species Macoma nasuta. Next base: position 11,302 of record JAULCE010597713.1, on the reverse strand, counting down.
GCTTAGCGGTCATAAGAGTTTGTGGGTGGCAAATTCAATATTGAGTTGTGATTTTTGAATTGGATACCAATCAAACAAATTGTTGTTGATTTAATGTTTTTGATTGGATTTCGTATTTCAAATTTCTTGACAAGAACGCAAAATGATACTAGCTTCAAATAGTATGAGAATTACAATTTTCTAGCTTATCATTTGCAAAATAAATAACAAGTTACACGGTGGCGGGTTAGAACATTGGATTAGTGTAGATTGTTTCTAGGTGTTTGCTTTACAAATTTCACACTTCATTCACTTCAGTGCAGTTGCTTCAGTGATGACACTTTTACAATTAACACAACAAAAGGGGATTACTGTATGATGACACTGATAAGGCACTCATCCTTGATTATCAATTAGGTGTAGTTTATGAATGTTTAAAAAAATGTGTGCCTAAATTCAAGCGAACAGTTTGTATTTCCCAGTAATTCCCAGTATTTCCCGGTATTTCCCAGTATTTCCCAGTATTTCCCACTGTCCTGGGAAATACTCTTATTTCGCGGGAAATTGCCAACCCTGCTTTAAATAGACACACAAGGTACCATTGGGGACAAAAAAGACACACAACGTATCATTCGTGAGTACGTCCGTCTGTCCGTCCGTCCCGAAAGGTTTGTGTCATCCATAACTCAAAAACCGTTAGCAGTACGGACTTGAAACTTCATGGATGTATTACTCAGGGTGGGAACTTGCGCACCTGGGTATTTTCATCCAGCCAAAATTAATATTTACGGAGTTATGGGCCTTGATTTAGTGAAAAAAACAGCATTTTTGACAAAGCGCTATTGGGGGCATCTGTGTCCTATGGACACATTTTCTAGTTTTCATATAAAGGCAAAATGTAAAATCAAAAAAGAAATTATGACTTGAACTTCCATCAAGTCCAATTGTGGCCTCATAACTAATAGGAAGACGGTGTACTATCTTTAATTAACAGAACATTTACTGATACAGGTTCATTAATCTAATGAGTACCTCTTCAACAATTTTCAACATGAAGGTGTTCAAGAACTGTCTACCTAAGTCAAGTTAAAAGGTGTCTGATCCTGATAAAAAATGTTCTTTGCGATATTTGAATAAAACATAATTTGTAAAGATGATTGGAAAACACAAACTAAACAAATCGTTAAAGTTACTCTGTGATTAAAAAAAGTGCCCTTGTTAAACTTGGTATGTAAAAAAGAAGGACTTATGAGATTATTAGCAGGACTAGTGAATTTTTGAAAGTCACTAGTCCTGTACTAGTGGCTAAATTATTTTTTTGTACAGCCCTGATATATGTATGTGTACCTAATATGCAAAAAGGATTGCCTTCACATTGTTCTGTCTAATTACTTTGTGCAACGAAACTCACTTCTGTCATATTATTTTGCGTTACAAAACTGCGTTGTTTGGGAGTGCTTCCTCACAGTAGAGTAAGACTGTATCATTAAAATTACGGTTACCAATCAAAATAACGATCATGTAAATGCTTGCAGCTATTCATATGGAAATATACAGAGCGTCTACACGACTGAGATCATTTACTCATTTTGTTCTGAGCCATGGGCTAATTTCAGTACGGTCTAATCGGTGTATTTTGGATGTCAAAAAAAAGAAACCTTAATCAAATGCTTAATTCAGTTGTTTTAAGCTCACTTAAGTATGCTCAAGTGAGGTATTGTGATTGGTATCCATCCGGCATCCGTTGTACGTTGTATGTTCACTTTTTATGCCCTCCGTAAAACAGCCGGGGTAAAAAGTGTTACCCCTATCAGTCCTTCTGCCCTAGGGTTCCTTGTCAATCTTTTATCGTACCTTGTCCAGAGCATATCTCCTGAACCACAACTGTTAACACCAGCCATGATCTTTGACCCATTTAATAGAAAAACTTTGTCCCGGCAATATTTCCTCAACTATATGCCCTAGAGACATTAAACTTGGCACATTGATACATCTTAGGAAGAGGGTGTCATGTACCAAAATTAGACCACTGTGACCTTGACCTTTGAACCATATAATAGAAAAAACTGTGTTGGGCATATCTCCTGAAGTATAACAGCTACTACTCCACAAAATGGTATTTGAATACATCTTGGTGAGGCAGATTGGTGCTTACGATTCAATGTGACTTTGACTTTGACCTTTGACCCATATACTAAAAAAACTTATAGTGGTGTTTCTAACTTCTGATGGATAGATGACCCTGATTTAAATTCAACATACAGCGGGGCACCTGTGTACCATGCTAGTACACATTCTAGTTCTTTACATCTCCTCTTAATTTAAACTACTTGATGGAATTTCACTAAACTTGGCTGGGATGTTCCATAAATGGTCCCCTTGAATCTTGTTCAAAGAATTCCATTTCATGCTGAACACCGAAGTGAAAAAAAAAATCAGCTCAATGACTGTAGGTCCAATTTTCAAAATAGGTTTTCAGAAATGATCCTTAGGTGGACCTCTACCAAAGATGTTGAAAGAATTATGGTATTTAAAAAAACATGGCTGCCAGGGGCGGGGCCAGTTTTCCTTATACGGCTACTATATAGAAAACTTTGAAAATCATCTTTTCCAAAATAACTTGTCCGATTTCAAACAATTTCACAGAAATGATCATTTGGTTGACCTCTTCTAAAGTGGTTCAAAGAATTATGATAGGTCAACAAACATGGTCCCCAGGGGCGGTCAGTTTTCCTTATATGGCTTTATAGAAAATCTTCTCCCAAGCTACTTGTCCAATTTCAAAATAATTTCAGAGAAATGATCCTTAGGTGAACCTTTACCATAGTTGTTCAAACAAATGATGATGTGTTAAAAACATGGCCGCCATTGGCGGGGCCAGTTTTCTTTATATGGCTAAAATACAACGGTTACTGGGGCATATAGATTTGCCTTTGTCCGTCTGACCTCTAAACGTCCCGAAAAGTTTGTGTTGCACATAACTCAAAAAGCGTTGTACTACAGACTTTAAACTTCATAGATATAGTATGTAGGGTGTGAACTTGTGCACCTGGGTATTTTCATCCGCCCAAAATTAATATTTACAGAGTAATGGGCCTTTATTTTGTGAAAATATGGCAATTTTTTGACAAAGCAGAAGTGGGGGCATCTGTGTCCTATGGACACATTTTCTAGTTAGCTCTACTGGCCAAAGGCCAGAGAGCTTATGTCGTCCGTGTGTGCATACGTGCGTCCGCAAACAATAGTTTGTTTATGCTCTAAAGTCTTTAGTTATGATCTTATCTCAATCAAACTTATACAGCAGTTAGATATCTATAAGAGCTCGGTTCCTTTTGGAAACCAGCCAGATCCGCCCATGCATGACTGGATTATGGCCCTTGAATTAGTCAAAATTACTACAAAACAGCTTGTTTATGCTCTAAATTCTCCATTTCTTTTCTGATCTTCGACAAACTTATACAGTAGATAAATATGCATATCAGTTCCTTTTGAAAACCATTCAGATTCGCTTATGAACGACTGGATAATCTCCCTTGAACTTGTCATAATTGCTTTAAAACAGCTTGTTTACGCCATTAAATTAAGCCTTCATTTCAAATCTGATCTTCACCAAACTTATACAGAAGTTAGATATGCAAATGAGTTCAGTTCCTTTCAAAAACCATCCAGATTGGCTAATGAATGACTGGATTATCTCCCTTGAAATTGTTGAAATTGCTATAAAACGGCTTGTTTGTGCAAAAAAGTCTGCATTTCAAAACAGATCTTCACCAAACTTTGCACTTAATTAATCATAAACATATTCAAAACGTGACTGGTTTGTTCTAAAAACACACCCACATCATTCATAACATATTCAAGCTTCACTCAGTTTTTGAATAATCGAAAATTATATATTTGCCATCCAGATATAGGCTTTTGAATACCATGTAAAGTTTCTTTTTTTGCTCAGTATATTTTTGATGCATATGTGTCAAATTGTTTATGATAATATCTTGCATTAAAATGAAACTGGGTCATGTAGAAAAGTAGGTCACTAGGTCAAATCTTATAAATGTCTTTTCCGGAGCATATCTCCATTAATATATGACCTAGGAATTGCAAATTTAGTATGTGGGTACATCTTGTATGACGGATCGTTGCTGACATTTACAAGTTGCTCAGTTGCTGTGACCTTGACCTTTGACCTTAATTTAGAAAAAGCTTGTCCTGAGCATATCTCCAATAATAATTGACCTGGGAATTTCAAATTAAGTATGTGAGTACATCTTGGGATGGCGGATCCTTGCGTGACATTTACAAGTTGCTGAGTTGCCGTGACCTTGACCTTTGACCTCAATTTAGAAAAAGCTTGTCTGGAGCATATCTCCGATAATAAATGACCTGGGAATTGCAAACTTAGTATGTGACTACATCTTGGGATGACAACTTGTAAATTCTTTAAGCAAAAAGGCAAAATGTGCTTAAATGGTGTTCAAATGATTTAAATATTCATTAATAAAATGAAACAAGAGATCGTTTTTATTGCTGAATTGTACATATGTTCAATCTACATGTATATATGCAAACAGCTTTTTACATATTTTTGTTGTGTAAGGATTTATAGATGCATTTTCTGTGTTGATTTTGGAGAGAAAAAAGGCAAAATGTGCTTAAATAGTGCTCAAGTGATTTAAATATTCATAAATAAAATTAGTTTACATCAATGTGAAGAAACAAGAGATCATTTTTATTGTTGAATTGTAAATATGTTCATTCTACATGTATATCCTTAGTAAGACCGACAATTGTCGTCTGCAATAGTTTTCGTTGGCACATTTTTTGCTTAAATCTATATATATATTTTCCAACTTTCTTTTGTATAATAAATACAATCTGAGTGTCAAACAGCTTGGAACTTAATCAGACGCTGAGTTACTCGGTGTCTTCTTTAGATCCAAGCTGTTTACAAAGCTAACTACAATAACGTTTGTTTTACATTACAGTCTTTCAAAGGATATATGCACATTTGAAAACCTCAGAGTATATTGTCTAGTTTATTTGTGTAAAAGCTACGTCTCGTGGTAAAATTGATAAAGTGCATGTTACTTTAATAACGTGCAAATTGATTGTGTCCAGATTGTTAAGCCCCTTACTCAATAAACTAGTTTAAGGCTCATTCATATTGAAAGTATATGATGAGTATCTAGGAGAAAGAAAGACGCTGATTTTGAATGACCTTGAAAACATTTTGGAAATGGAGCATTTGCTCAATATGAACAATTGCTTCATTTGCACAATGATTTCAATATGTATAGGCTTCAGAGGCGCCAGTAGTCGTATCTATGGAGTTAAGGGTTAAACTATATACACTTTTAATAATTGCAATAGATTTGGAACCAATTTGTAGAGGGGAAAACATAAGACAAATTTGATTTCAATCGGACTAGAGTTTGAGCAGATAACAGACAATTTACATAAATGCACAGGCCAGCACAAATCATCACCTTGGTGAAAAAAAAAGATACAGTCTTGTTATTAGTCCCCTACCATGTAATGGTACGGGGACTATAGGTTTGCTCGATTCCGTCCGTCCGTCAGTCTGTCCGTCCGTCCGTCTGTCCGTCCCGATTTCTTGTGTCTGTCCGTCCGTCTGTCCGTCCCGATTTCTTGTGCCGGCTGTACAATCCCTATGCTTGATTGGATTTTGATATTACTACACACAATTATTCTCCATAACATGATGATGTGTCATGCGCAACACCCGGCCTCCTTCGCCCAAGGTCAAGGTCACATTTTGGACTTAAGCATGATTTCTTGTGCCGGCTGTTCAGTCCCTATGCTTGATAGGATTTTGATATTACTACACACAATTATTAGTCCCCTACCATGTAATGGTACGGGGACTATAGGTTTGCTCGATTCCGTCCGTCCGTCTGTCTGTCTGTCCGTCCGTCTGTCCGTCCCGATTTCTTGTGCCGGCTGTATCTACCACATGCTTGATTGGATTTTGATAATACTACACACAATTATTCTCCATAACAAGATGATGTGTCATGCGCAACACCCAGCCTCCTACGCCCAAGGTCAAGGTCACATTTTGGACTTAAACATTTGGATGACAAGTTCGTGTCCGGGCTGTATATCCCACATACTTGATTGGATTTTGATATTACTACACACAATTATTCTCCATAACAAGATGATGTGTCATGCGCAACACCCAGCCTTCTACGCCCAAGGTCAATGTCACATTTTGGACTTAAACATTTGGATGACAATTTCGTGTCTGGTCTGTATATTCCTCATACTTGATTGGATTTTGATATTACTACACACAATTATTCTCCATAACAATATGATGTATCATGCGCAACACCCAGCCTCCTACGCCCAAGGTTAAGGTCACATGTCAAAATGTATGCAGTGGACTGCTTTACTGTCCAAACATGCACATGCAATACAGTATGTGCTGTCCTCATCCGGTAGGGGACTTATGTATTGCTTGCAATACTCCTTTAACTTGTTATGTCGACATTATATCGAGTTTTTATTCATTTGGAACTTCATCAAGGTATCCTCAGTATATTTCCACAACTCTAGATCAATGAAAAATTTCAACCACACTACTTTAAACGATTCTCTTTGAAAATGGAATATTGCAAACGTTATCATAATATGTAGAAAGAGTATGTTGAATAGAGGCTCGGTGCAATCAAACGATAGACGATAGATTCATTTCTATGAGTACTTAACATTTACATCCTTTTTTTTAATTAGGGAACGTAATGGTATTTGCTCGATCCGCAACGTTGTCTTTATTGATTAGTTACTAAAAAAGGACGCTAAATGTTTTATAACACATTTGCTTAAACTTAAACGTTACCTTAAACTAGCAGAGTTGCTATCGCTTCTGACAAGACATTGAGTACATTTGATGATTAGCGAAAACAGCATATGTTTTTAATATGACTTTGTTTAACATGTATTTTACAACTGGATTTGCTGGATCACTGATGTTGTGGAGCAGTCGGACGGGGATGCCGTTTTATTAACACTGTACGTCTAATGGAGTGTTGATTGAATAAAGGTGAGATTGGGCGCCTGTAAACCGGTTTAACTCCCCAGTGGCATGTTTGCCACTAACCGTTCAAAGGCGGTACTCCTATCGTCAACATAGATTTATGTGTGTTTTTTGTCCATGTGTGTTTCTTTATGAAGCGTGTGTTTGGACTCGCGCGCTAGCGCGCGTGCGTGCATGCGTGCGTGCGTGCGTGCGTGTGTGTGTGTGTTATGATTGGGTGGCTTTTTGTTTTGTATGTGGTGTGTCCTGCAATACCTTCTTATTCACTTTTATAGCCAAGTTTGTCGATCGACTTTATATCGTACACATTATAATGTCGTCCTTATAATTAGTTTTCAAAAATATAAATTATAATGTCGCCTTAATGTAAACATTTCAAATAAGGCAATTATGTCGACCTTATGTCGAGTTTGTATTCAGTTGGAAATAAATCGTGGTAAGCTCAGTATTTTCTCACAATTCTTTATCAATCAACAATTTCAACCACATTACTATAAAAGATTCTCTTTTAAAATACAACATCGCAAGCGTTATCCTAATATGTAGGAAGAGTATGTTGAAATGGTACTCAGTGCAATCGGAGAAGAACTAAGTCGCTACTAACTCAAAGCTTATACATTTCCCAAGGTCGTATCTATGGATGTCAGGTTTTTGTTTTTAATATTGCCGATATTTTGACATTTACTTATGGGTACTTGCTCATCATCTCTCTTTGATACTTTAAAAAATGGACACTGTTTTGGAGATAATTGAATAGTTTTGTTTCCTAATGATGGCAATGCAAAATACCAATACTTAAACAACTTGGGTAAACTAATTAACATTCATGCCGATAGTCATTTATTTAAATCAAATAAGTGCAGATAAATTATCGTTTGAAATATAGTCTTCAAATAACCGTGATGCAAATAAAAAGGAGTCCAAAATTATTAAATGGAACAATACCCTTATGAGTTCCGAGGAGATTTCAATACCCATAACGTCTATCAACTCTCGGTTAAGTGTTACTTTTAAAGCCAACACTGTCACAAATCTAGCATGTTTTCCTGACATGTAATATAAACTTTATTCTTTCTCTTCAAACAAGTGGGGTAAATTGCTTTGCACATGTCGGTCCGTCGGTGAGTAGGTCGGTATGTCGGTTGTTTATCGGTGATCCGTCTGTAGAGTGTTTAGTTTATCAGTTTATTCATTACATATGTGACATAAGGGATACATATGAGCCGCGACCTGGTAGAAAGGGCCCTGGATATAAAACAGTTTTCTGTGCATCATTAAATTTTTTGTTTTTAATAGGTGTTAAACAGGCTCGAGCTAGATACTAGTACTTTGCTCATGAGGAAACGAATAAAATAGTGCGATACCATTCGATTGAATCATTATTCGATTTATAATGTTTGCATGTTTGCCACTGACCGTTCCAAGGCGGTACTCCTTTCTTCACCCTAGATTCATGTATGTTTTTGTCCATGTGTGTCTTCTTTATGTAGCGAGTATTTGGACTGGCGTGTGTGTGTGCGTGCGTGCGTGCGTGCGTGCGTGCGTGCGTGTGTGTGTCTGTGTGTGTGTCTGTGTGTGTGTGTGTCTATGTTTGTATTGCCTTCAATTTGAGGATTTCATATGGAAAGCACACCAACAGAGTAAGGACATTCAGAAATGTGAGCACTTACACTCGCATTTAAAAAATAGCTTCACGGATTTTTAACTTTAAGAGAGTCCTCACATTGTCTTGTGACTCGGCTCGATTCTATATAATATATATTTAATATGCAAAAACTGATAATTTAATGGTTACCCCTAGGTTTGACAAATGACCCCTTATCAACATGACAAGGGGGACATTATGACCCCCTAAAAATACTTTCAAGGGAAAACACCCTGATCATCATTGTGACGACCCAACTACCACACATCAGTACCAGAAATATGCATATCACTGTGAGGACCCTAGCAATGTTACGCACTGACTGACGGATCGTCATTGTGAGGACCTGACTACCACACATCAGTACCAGAAGAATGAACAACACTGTGAGGACCCAAAAATATACACACAGACTGACGGATCATCATTGTGAGGACCTGACTCCCACACATCAGTACCAGAAGAATGTGCAACACTGTGAGGACCCAAGCAACATATACACACAGACTGACGGATCATCATTGTAAGGACCTGACTCCCACACATCAGTACCAGAAGAATGCGCAACACTGTGAGGACCCAAAATTATACATGCTGACGGACGGATAATCATTGTGAGGACCTGACATAAGGTCATTTTCCATAATTGATCATCGTAAATAATCGGACTGGTCCTTTCCACCAATCTTCGATTATCAATAGATATTCGCAAAACTTAAACAAGTATGCATCATAAGCTCTGATTAATGCATGAAGAATGTGCTGTAGAACATTTTGATACATGTACTTATCTGAGCTGATAAGACATATGTGTACCTAGGGGTTGGTATTGCTGAAAGAAATGCATTGGGATATATGCATATTGCAATATGTATCACGATATATTGTTTCAATAACATTTTATCTGTTATTTTATGAAAGGTGAATTGACATCTATGAACATACATTAGCATAACTATTACTTTACAACTAATGTGTTTAAATAATTACACTAGCCATTACAGTCTGAAATTAAGTTTTAATTGACAGATTTTTTCTAAAGTGATGACTAGATCTAAGTTAACCTAAGTTTGTATACCTAGTGTCTACTAAACAGAACATATGCAAACAGTGTAGACCCAAACTATAAAGATCCTACAGAATACCTCATGAGATGGCTCTGCACTATTTTTGTGACATAATTTCCCTATAAAGTTACTCATTACATGTATTGTTTAGGTAGGATCTTATGGCACACTTATTGTTCTCAGTATTTGTAAACATTGCATAGAAATAGCGCAGGTAATATAGGGTATCAAACTGCTACCAAATCCTCTGGCAGCGGTTTAGGTCAATACCCTATATTACCTGTGCATTTTCATACAATGTTTGTAAATATTGAGAACAATAAGTGTGCCATAAGATCTTAACTAGATAATAATTGCTGCTACTCTGAAACTGTTTACGAAATTTATAAGAAAGTAAAGTACTAAAAGCAATGTACCGATATTCTCCAGACATACCAATACAGCGTACCGCAGATAACTGTAACCCTGAAGAAGGCATGATTGTATATCTAGTTCTTTCACCCAAGTGTAACTTCACAAAAATGGAATATATATCCATGCTAGCTGAAGTACATGTATATCCCATCTTTTTTTCTCTGTAGAAATAAGTGTTTGAGTCTTAACTCTTTTCTCCATACAAGCCCCTTTTAGCGCCTCTGCTACAGACGATTATTGCAAACATAGTAACAAGCAAAAGCTCTCTTTCCGACAATGTTTTCTAATCAATTAAAAAATGACATTTTCCTTTTGCCTGGATCTACTTCCTTTTTAGCTCGCCTATTCGAAGAAATAAGGGAGCTCATGTTATAACTCCGACATCCATGTCCGCGTTGGCGTTGCTTGGTTAAACCTTTGCGTGCAAGGCCTTGGAATCAATTTTGACTGAATTATCCCCCCTATTTGGACTTAGAATTTTGATTAAACCTTTGCGTGCAAGGCCTTTTCTCAGACATTGTGTATGCTGTTACTTTTAAACTTCACACACTTATTCAGGGTCATTAGACCACATTGTGTGTCAAGTCACATAATTCTAGGATGGATTTTGACTGAATTATTCCCCCTTTTTGAACTTAGAATTTTGGTCAAACCTGTGCGTGCATAGCTTTTTCTCAGACACTGTGAATGCTTTTGCTTTTAAACTTCACACACTCATTCAGGGTCACTAGATGACCTTGTATGTCAAGTCTCATAACCCTGAAATGGATTTTGACTGTATTGTGCCCCTTTTTGGAGTTAGAATGTCTGTAATAAATTTGCATGGAAGGCTTTTTCACTGGTACTGTGTATGTTGTTGCTATAGGACATACATGTACATGTGACTTTATCTAATGCAAAACATGTTCTGAATAAAGCCTCACTATGCGATGGCCCCTGATAGACGAGCTTTATTGTCCTCCGACAACTCTTGTTATCAGATTTTGTCATTGTGGATTAGTCTAAAAAAAGTTTATAAAGAAAAGGGTAAAACCTTTCAACCTGATAGCCCACTCTGGATTAAACGTTGATAAGGTAAAATGCAAATAGTATGAGTCCAAATCACGGCCGTTTAGGATTTTTACTAAAATATTG
>JAULCE010596602.1:0-16116 GCA_032359355.1 Macoma nasuta | reverse complement strand
CTGTCAGTAAGCGAATGTATATGACGTTAGTTCATATTATTCAAATCACTTTAAATCGGAACCTTCTTTAAAGATCAAATCACTCTTTGTTTACTTGATGCTGAATTTTCCGCTTTTTTCTCACTAAAGAGTTTGAATAAGCAATCATACACTACCTTTTGAAAACAGAAAGTATGGCCATGAATGAAATAATATATGAGTTTCATGTAACCTGCTTAAGTACTCTCAAAAGACTTAGTTATCCTATTAACAAATTTGTGAAGATCTGAGCTGTTAAAGAATAAAGTAAAACATCAGCATAGAAAAATAACAAGAGCTGTCACAGAAACATAACAAATGTCCCCGAAAGCCCTCACTAAACAGATAACCATTACTATTTGGGCCTTGTGGAAATGATCGCCATTTGAATGTAACGTTTTTCTGACGGTCACCACGACCTTGACCTTTGAATAATTGACCCAAAATCAATAGGATTCAACCGCCGGTCATGACCAACAAACCTACTAAGTTTGGGCTACCTGGGTGCAAGCGCTCTAAACACAGATCAAAAACAGTGTTTGTAAGGCTCAAGGTCAAAATGATCTTGATCTCAAGCCCGCTGACCTCAACATCATTTGCTCGTCATGGCCAATCAGCACACCAAGTTTGAGGTATCTAGGCCTCAGCATTCGCAAGTTTTTGATCAGAAACCGTTTTTCAGCACAAAGTCACACTGATCGTTCACCAACTGACCTCAAAGTCAATAGGGCTCATTTGCTTGCCATGATAACCAGCCTACCAAGCTTGAATTCTCTGTGTTTTAGCGTTTTCTAATAATAATTGGACACGGCGTTTGGGATGCAAGGGTGGACTGACAGACGGACAGACGAACAGATGGCCAAACCACAATACGCAACCCTTCGGAGGCATAAAAAGTGAACTCGTGTAATTTGTAATGGAACAGTGGATAATTGCATGCATTCTTGTTTCATATCATAAGCTCTAACTGGATATCGATGACTATTTGCATCTCTCTTTTCGAGTGATTTTAAAATATATCACAATCAGTATGAGTCAGAAACAGAAAGCACATCTGCAACTTAAAAGCTTATCAGGTTCTATAATGATTTACACTTATTAGAATTATTATTGTTGTCTGTGCGTGCTACAGATGTAATCCAGGGAAGACGCAGAACCAATGCCACTGAAGTCATTGTTGGGATACCAATTATACTAAATTGGAAGCTCGGCTGCCACTGTTTCCTTTTATTTGAAACAACATCATCTCATGTTAAGGGAGTGGTACCATATTATTCTCAAGAAGCGTAGTATTCTCGATTATCTATATGCAACATAAAATCCGAAGGAGGAATACAGATCAACAAAATTGCAGACTGAAGGACAGCTATATGCCCCACCGCCGTATGTCAGTAAAGTAGGGATGATTCTTGATAATTCACCAATCCGTAAATAAAATCCGTAACACAATATCCGAGATAGCAGAAATCCGGAGCATAATCCGTAAACATCATATCCGATTTTCGAACTGCACTTGGCCTCATTTAGATGTATACTTATATACCAAATTTGGTTTCAGTTGGTTGTACAGTTCAGGTTTGCTCTGGATAAAAATACTTTCTAAAACAATTACAAAAAATGGCAATAAATCTGGAAGTTCACATCAAAGATGAGCCATGATGACCAATAACTCCGTGACAGTGACCATTTTTGTGCATTGCACTCCGCCTTATCAAGATGTACTTATATACCAAATATGGTTTAAATCAATTCTACAGTTCAAGAATTATGTTCCGGACAGGGGAAAGTGTTACAAACGGACAGACGTACGTACTAGCATAATGGAGTTATGTGACTTTCGACTGTACAAACACACCTTATATGACTAAAATTAGTCACATAAACCAAACATAAGCCACATAAACCGAAATATGGACAAAAAATATGTGGTTATCAGAACAATTTTTCTGTTTTTAACCAAGAATTAAAGGACAACAAAATGATTACTTAACATTATGATAGCAAATAGAGGGCCCTGACCCTAATAGTAGAGTTGGCACTTTGTTCTAGAATAGGGTCCTAAACCTTATGATAGTAACGGACACTTTAGTTGCACAAACTCGTTATGTAAGAGCGGATGGACGGATAGACGGACAGACTAGAAAGTGGTATGAACGGACAAACGGAAGGAAATACAGACGGAGGCCATTCCTATAATCCCGACTCCGCTTCGCGGTCGGGGTTAAACAACTCGTCGCCATATTATTACCGAATAATTTTCCGACACGAACTGTTCACATAGATAGTTCTAGGATCGATGTGCTCACTGTAGATATCTCTCTAGCTGGGGTTATATAATTTTTCAAACCTAAGTGCAGAGAGGAAATAACCACCAATCCTTTATATTGTCTTTAACTTATTAAGCTGATCTTTCTAGTCAATACTTTATTTGCTTGTGTGATTGTTTTCACTCAAACAGCGTCAAAAATGTTTTTAAGATATATCAGTCACTTAACGTACAACAAATATTTACAACAGACTAACGACTTCAATATCTATTAAAAAACCGTGGGTGTTCCCTTGCTTTAAACAAGCCGCATTGGGTTTTTTGACCATATATATATATATATATGAAAGAATAACCAATGCAATGCATGTACCTTTTGTCCCTTCATTCCATATGAATTTTTTCGACTCGCTCACTGTGAAAGTACTTTGTATGTTGAATAAGAAGATTATCTTGGAGCAATGCAAGTAATTATGAGCATATACTTTCATCTGTCATCTGGTAAAGAGACTTCAAAAGGTGAATGTATCTTTGGAGTGAATAGTTTAGCATGAAACTGGAGGTTTGGAAAGAAAGTATTTGCTTGAGGAGTTTGAACAAAAACACACCTAATGCTATACCTATTTCAAACAATAGCTCAACCACAAGTGAGTTGAGCTTACTTGTTTCAAACTACATTTTAACTAAACCTTGCAGTAGTGTAGTGGGATCCCTACCGGGCTTCAAACCTGGGTCAACTTCTTGGAAAAATGTTAGTATTCTTTACATCATAGAGATATCCGCATACCAGCCACATTAGACTAAGTGTATAAAGAGATAACATTTGAAAGAGTCACCCTGCGAAATTACAAATGTGCTACTTCGTTTATTAGGAGAAACATCAACAACTGTGTACGTTGTTTTATCTGGTTTAATAAAAACATTCACCATGTCGATGCTTATTTATAGAAATGGTGATGATTGTAAGAGCTCAATAGGTGTTTTACAAATGCTTAGGGCTTTATCTTCCACTCTAACTCTATTATGCAGTAACCATTCTGTAGTATTACCTTTAGGAGGTAATTAAAACAACTGGTTTAAAAATAGCGTTCGGAGGAGAAATGAAAAAATCTGTAGGAAGAAAGGTTTGTTTAACACTTAATCGATAAACTATATGAGACTTATTCATAATGAAAGCATATGATGAATAGAAATATTATCGAGGAGAAATGAAAACATGAAGTGTGAATGACATTTGAAACATTATGGAAAATGGAGCTTTTTCATAATAAAAGGTCATGTTTTACAATGGCGTCAAAAGGCGTATCCATTGAATAACGGGTTAAGCTACTCAATTGAATTCCTGGTGGATCTAAAGTATGAAACCCAATCTGCACTCAGGCAAGCAATTACATAATGTCTAGACATTGTAACCATCTACCTCATAGGCTTTTGTCATCCACAATGAAAATAATGTAAAAAGTCATACTATCTAAGGGAAAGGAGAATGCAAGTATCACATGATTTTGAAGAAAATTGTGGAAGATGGAGCCATTTCTCAAAATGAATGAATTTCAAACAATATGTTCAAAGGTCATCTGCTACAGTGGCAGCAAATGGTATATATACCTTCTATGGAGTAAAGGGTTAAAAGCAAATTAATTGTCATGATTTCAATTCATGAATTCTATGGAAAACCATTTAGTAGCCACTGACCTGAAATGTGTTAAATGCGTAAAATCAATAGGTTGCAAACAGTGTAGAACCAGATTGACGACACATACAGAAACTGATTGATCAGGGTCTTCACTGTTTGATCTGATGTGTCTAAGTGCTGTCAGTAAAAACGTCGCAGTAGATAGATATTAATCATACATTTTTTCTTACCAAATGTTTGAAAGTTCAAGAAACACGCATACGGAAGTAGGTCAAATGTGAAATAAGTCTCTAATATTCGCTCATTCGTAAACAGAGTGTAGTTTAATCAAGTTATTCAGTAAAAACGAACAACCAGAGATGAATCAAAAGTAAATGAACATTTTCCCTCGGAATTGGAACTTCCTAATATGTTACATGTACTACGCCATTTCGAATTTTTAACGTCTCGAGAGGCACATGCGCACGAATTATGGACGTTCTCGGAGTGCAAAAGTAATGAAAATACATGTAAACACATTCGCTACCATTTGAATATGAACACTTTGTATTAACGTTTTTCAAATATAGATGGTTTAGGTTTCAAGCTTGTTCTTTCACTTTAACTTCAGTTATCAATTTGTGTGTAGACTTACATGCATCACTAGTGGTCTTCCTTCTTTAAAAGACAGCTAACTTGTATTTAAGCAAAGGGATCTGCTATTATTAGTATCTCGTTCTTCTTGAATTAAAACATCACCTGCACATATATTGCTGCTATCATCGCCTTTTTTCTTCATCCCACAAACACTAAGTTATCATATCATAAGGACCCCGTCCTCAGACAAGGCAAATAAACGACCTACTTTTGTCAATATTTTGTCACATATATAAATGACAGTTTGCGAGCAACTGTACAGTGTCATGCTGTAAGGTGATACAAACAGTATGGCCCTTAACTGTTATCATGTCGAAATCTTTTACTGAAAAGAAAAGAAATATTGCAAAGTAGACATATGCACGAAAGTACATGTGAAAAAGGATACACTATAATTATATCTATAATAGTCGTCCAGCTCCCCGAATTCTTGACACAAACGGAATACGATTTAGTAAGACTCAGTGATATCGCAACATAATATCTGGCGATTTACAGATTCACTTAATCATCTGCGCGAGAATTCCAAGACTAAAAACTATAAAGAGAGAATGATTATAAAGAAATAATGGGTATTTGTCTTTATCCGTTATTCTTCAGACGTTTGATACGTCCGTTTGCATCGATAAACAAAATCTGTTTCGAAGTGTTTTCGAAAATCATGTACATGTGAGCGATGACAAATACACCGATCGAAATACACCTTTATTTTATCTTAGGTGCGCCTAGTCTCTTTCATAAACTCTTAAGCATAGTGAAGAAATCGATAAAATACATAGTTGAATCGAGGCGAAAAGGCTCCAAAATACTACTGGCGTTTGCATTTGTGGTCACGTGATTTATTTTGTTCACCCCCTGTGTATTTTATCAAATGTGTAATACCATGCTTTTTAGGTTGGTAAAACTGTTTTAACGATTTTACGATGCTAAAATTATCCGTCTATACTGTTTCAGAGACAGCGTGTACTCGGATCGGATTATATGACGCATCTTCGATGTCTCATATTTAAAAAAACGACTAGATGTGTTTGGTTGTATTCTTAATTAATCTTATTTGCTACAAAAAACTTCTTGATAAATATCCCAAGTTTCAATAATAGCAATAATTCAATGAATCAATAATGAACCTAACCTTCGGAAAATTATTGCGTGTCTTATAACCATGTAGACCTGGTACTATGCCAAATCTCCTGCATGGTAGGTGATTTGGAACGCAGAATACTGGACTGACAAACATACATTACTTTTTAACACTGGTTTTGTTTTACCTTCAATATATTTCATACACATATACATGCTTTTCAAGTGATTTTGCAATGTTTACGTTCGCGTCTTAGCGCGCGTATCGTTATCGTTTTGTAGACGTGAAGTCGAAACATGAAAGGCATACCAAATGTGTTTGTACAGCCCTTAAAGGTCAAACGAACAATTATGAGTCTATGATATTGTGCGTGGTAGGCCTAACAACGCATTCATAAATTAGGGCCGTAAATGGTAGCAAAATCAGTGTTGACAATCGAAATTGAGTCATATATGTATCAAAAGTAATACCTACATAAAACATTGAACCCAAATCTTACATACGAACATTCACTCTTCCGAAATATTGAAATAGATAGAGGTTAGTTATCTTTGAAACGCCGTACACAAGGTGACATTTATTCAGCCTACACAAGCAGTCCGGCTCTGATTCCACCTGCCAAGGAAGCTATTCAAAAATTTAAAGGGTAGTCAGTTCTTAATGAATTACTGCACATGTTATAATATATTATGATAGTAAGCCTAGATATTGAGGATTAGCTGATAGGAAAGAAAATAATTTTGATATGTCATGTAGAATTCGAAAAGCTTAAATTCGCCAAAAAGACGTTTCTGTGCAAATGACTAATGCCATAAATATAGAAACGGCCATCATATAATTTTTCGATATTGTTCCGCTGACGCTGATTGACGCCAATATATTACTTCAACGAACATGATATCAGTTATAAATATTTTGACAACAATAAGAATAAAGACAGGTAAATAAACGTTGGTTATTAGAAGTACATGTACATGCATTCTACCGTTGGAATAAAATATAAGACGTGCAGTTAAGTCAAAAATTAGACACCACCTTGAATAGTCGTCTATGAAACCAATGAAAAGCATGTATTGTCAATGATGGATTATTTTAAAAATATTGTGAGAAATAAAGCATTTGCTTATTATAAGCATAAGCCTCTTTAAAATGTTTTTAAATGTAACCAGCTACAGAAGCATTGAAAGGCGTTTGTATGGGTTAAACGAAATTACTTATGCAGCGTTTCTAATCGAAGTCTGATCAGAGTACAAACTTTTTGACACACTTCAAAATAAAAAATACATCCACGTAATGGCCAATCATATTTGTGACAGAGTGAAAAATAATATGTAAAAATAAATCTTTAATATGGCATGGAATGGGCATGAAATAGTGAGGTTTAACTACAATACCAGAATATTTGCTCGACTGTGTGGTGTTCTTATTTATTGAAACAATAAATAATGTTATTAAAATCATGGTTTCTCTTCATTCCTATTTCCAATTCCTTTAAACACATGCCTAGTGGCGATAAATATTCATCTGATCATGAACAAATAAACTCCTGTACTTTAAGTACTACGATCTCATAGTTTGTGTGATTTTTGTTCTTGTGAGGTGGGTGGGGTTGGGATAACTTTTTATATACCAATTTAAAGATGGCATACAATGCTTTCGATTGACATGTAAAATTAATTCAGAGAGAGCTGGTAAATCAATGTGTTTTTCATTAGCGGATCTTGTCAAGGATTAATTCCAAATGACACAGAAAAGGAATCTCCGCAAACCTATAATTTGGATCCAAATGTAAGCCACACTTCAAGAGAGAATTATAGAGAGCATTCATTTAGATATATCAGAGGACAAAGAAACAATCAATAGTATTCAATTATCACTAAGATTATTGCAATGAATGAGACGAGCGAAATCCCGATTAAGAATTCTGGATGATTTATCTGACAGGAGAATATGAATCGAGTTTCTTATATAAAAAATCGCTTTTTGTTTCCTTGGCAGCGTTTTTAAATAAAAGGCAGGCGAATTGACTGTTATGTGTTATAAACTGTAATTATGTACTACAATTCTAAGCGATTCATTTCGGTGTTTCAGATGTCCTCAAAATTGAAGTCCTTATTGAATAGCATTGTGACAGAGCACAAATAAAAGAAAGTGATTATTTTCATACTAACAACTTTTTGTTTTAATACTCTTATACCTTCAAAATGAGTCATATATGTTGGAAAATGTGTAGATTAAGTTTATTTGTTTCCAATGTATGTTAAAGCCATGCAAACATAGTTGTGACATGCTCTGCGAAACAATCTATATGGGGGAACAAAAAGAGTAGACACAGAACAGCCGCCGCATTGTCTTACCCAGGTACTCACTTCTTCAAAACCGTCAAAACTTATTATAATTTATTCTCAAAAAAAGAAAAAAAAAGTGTATTTCGTAATAAGATGCATAAATTGTAACATAAATATACACTACAGGGCATACACTGAGAGGATGTTCTAACCAATCACTTATAATTTCTTAAAGCAGGCGACACTCGAGGTATATACAGGAAAATAATTATATGCATGTTTAAAATCTTCTGTTTTGTTATGTCAGTACAAAAATTCATTTAAAATCTAGGCATCGGTTACTTCACATCTAAGAAAAGATAATCCTTAATTTGGAAATCACAATTAACAAGCATGCTTGGAATAAAAAGGCGTGTTATGGCCCTGGCACAGTATCCCAATCATCCTAGGCTAGACAGCCCGGCACATTGATCTCATTGATGCAACAAATTGGCGTATATCCCCTTGTTTGATATTGGTCCGTACAATATTTATGTCTCTTTCTAGCGTAGGAACGTTTAACATTTCTTCTTATCGTTAGTGAAGTTCAATGAGTAAAGTATTTTAGTTCTTCAGTTCGCTTTTAAGTAAATTTTAGAATGGTACAATGATAGTATTTCTGCTTTGGTATTGTTACGCTTCTCTTCATTCAGCTATATGTAGGCGCAATACCGCTGAAATGAGTCAATGGTACTGCATTATTTTATACCCTTTAGCACCTCTTACGAGTTCTAATCTTAAAACAGTGTATACCTAAACCAGCTTATTTGTTGAATATGTTGCGTCACATTATGAAATAAAAAGGATGAGCATGGCACCCACTAAAATTCGTCAATACAGTATAGAATGACTAACATGTAGTCAAGGATTGAGGTTTTTTAATACTTAAAGTTTATCAACCTGTCCTTATTCTTGATGTTGTGAACATATCTAAATTTTGTTTCAAATCAGTTGCAGATGACAATTTTAAAGTTGATGCCAAAAGCGTTAGCAGAATTTTTATCAAAAAGCGTGAGAAATCTTGCAACTGCAACGTCTGCCGCCGGACAGTTGTGCGACAGCCGTAAGCTTGTTTGACTATAAACAGGTTCTTCGGTACCGAATACAATATATCTATGCGTCAGGCCTAGGTCACATCAAACACACGACGCCTTTGTGCAACGACACGATAGAAAAGTTAGGCGTTTCGTTGGTCGTCAGGGGTCGTCGCAACACAGTCCTACGAAATTTTATGCTTTGTGGCATCGACGCTCCGTCGTGAGAAAATATTGGACCTTTGCACCTTTTTCGTTCCATGATTTTTTTCTGGGGTCTACCACGACATCTCCGCTGTGACTCACGACAACATGTCATAATATCCGCTATCACTCACGACAACATGTCGTACTATCCGCTGTGACTCACGACAACATGTCGTACGATCCGCTGTGACTCACGACAACATGTCGTACTATCCGCTGTGACTCACGACAACATGTCGTACTATCTGCTGTGACTCACGATTACATGTCGTACAATCCACTGTGACTCAAGACAATATGTCGTACTATCCGCTCTGACTCACGATAGCCAAATCAAAGATACTACAAACCATTGTCGAACAGAAAAGGTGCATATTTATGCCACGATACTCAACATTTAAGAACAGGTTTTTTCCCAATGTAACTGTCTTGTCGTGGTTTCGGGTCTCTCGTTATTCTTATTTGAACTCTTCGTATTCTTTGCTATTTGAGTGTATTCGAATTATACATGAATATCAAAATAATTCCCTTAGCTATCAGTTACAACTCAATATCTAGACTCGTTAGACTTATACAGTGGGGGAAACGATATTATTTATCATCTAACGCATAAGACACTGAGCGCTGTCAACCCTGCTTTATGATTAGATTTTTTCTTTTCCTTTAAAAGGTACTTTAGTTACTTTCCCGGCAGTATCAAATAGCGGAAAGAGCCGAACTACTTTCTATAGTCACTCGATTTCACTCGACGAAGAGGGATTCATTGAGAACTAACCTACCTGCCGGAGTGCGCCATATCTTATGGTGGTCTGGGGCCATATCCCAGTAGCAACTTAAAGGCGTTTGCGGTAGTAAGGGTGATTGTTTTCTAAATAATTTTGTTTAAACTTTATAGTTTGGCAGACCATTCAAATACATGTTGAAATATGAAATAAAAATAGGGGTCATCGATATTTGTAAGATTTTATTGACTCTTTTCTATATGGCAATTCACACTTTTCTACTGTATAGAATCAAATTGCATTTATTAAATCGTTTTATGAGTAATAAGTAACAAATAATATACAAAACATGTGTGAAAACGCTCATACACCGGTGTTACGTAACTCTCGCGAGCGCCGAGATTTGTTACTACCGCAAACGCCTGTAAGTTAAAAAGTAAAACATAAATCGCTACGAATTTCTTAAATTCGAGTCGTTTCCAAGTTAAAACAAAAAACAAATAAGTGATTTTCCAGTAGCTTCTTATCTTGGTTTTAAGATTTTTTTTAAAACGGCCGATGTTTTTCTTAAAATTATGGAAGCATACTACCTTTCTAACATGTCTGAACGTCACATGGGCTCGTGAAACAACATGGCAGCCGTTCGATCTGTCTCGGTTCACAAATTTGAAATGTAATTATGTTTGAAGGCAGTTTCGTATAAGTTTGGCGATATGCAAACTTTAACGACATATAAAAAAATCCTTCGAATTCGATATAACCTGAAATTCAATACGTGTTCGTTTAGGATTTATGGGCGATTTCACTAAAATATGGATTGTACAAACTATCATCTTTCACCTTGCAATATCGCATTGTCCGCAGCCGAGTGAATATGTTGGCTCCTTCACAATCATAAGATCGTGTGATCGACACCCTAAAGAGATTGTTTTGCTTCAAAGATTGTTTTTTTCTACTTCAGTTGGTAAAAATACAGTATTTTGATGAACATAAGCCATTGTTAACTTATATAGCCTTAAAGTTGGTCGAATGACAAGCGTTTTAAAGATTTCATGCCATCCGCCAAGAGTCCGAAAATGGCCAAAATAATGGCTTTTTTGTCACATTTTGGTATTCAAATGGCTCCATTCCTTAAAATAAATGCTTTTTGGGGCAAATATATATTTTACAATAACTTGACACACATCCTAAACTGTTTTAAAAGGGAAAATTTACAGTACAAGGGATAACTTGCAGCCAGCAGCCATACAGCGGTTTCATGTAAAGACCAAAATTTGACTTCTAGCCCAAGTCCAGATCCAGACAAAAGCTTTTTCATCTGCTTTCATGACAGGTACATGCTAGAAAATGGAACTGGAACAGTTTGAATATAATTCACTCAGAAAGATCATATTGTACATTTAAAGACTGACATTATTAACCATGTTTGAAGGTAAATTTGGCATTTGAATGAGGTGGCATTCAAGAAGCAAAAGACCCGGCCGGAAACCCCCATAACCATAAAATGTCATTTTTTCATCAACAACCCTTTCAAACTGATTTAAACACTCATATGTGGTCTTCATTAGTCATTCTTAACCACAATTAAACATTTCAAAGGAAAACTAGATTTTCAGCCAAAACCTTGACATTAGGTACCACACCACCAAATACAAGTTCCTTTATAACCTACGTAAAATTCAAAATGTTCACAAACTGATTTTGCCAATTTCTGATAATGCACATGGCAGACATGGTTTATTTTAAAGATCTATTAATATTATTTTGAAAAATCGTGAGAAAATATGGGGTCATATGCTATGTAAGAAAGATTTAGTGTCTGATTTACATGTACCCCTATTTCTTCTTTTTTCCAAAATGAGGCAACCCATAGAGTACCCCTCTTACTTTTACTTTCACATCATTTCTATAACTGTGACTTATTCACTTGGCAGTGTCACCAAAATGCCATCTTGATATCCCAGTCTGCCATCCAGTACAAAAAAATGCTACATTTTACAGACAAAAGTGACATTTTGGGGCAAAAAGATTAGGATTATTTTATTGCAAACTTCTTTCGACAACACAACGGAGAAAGTTCCGGCGTATTTAGTGGTCTGAAACCACAACTGAGAACCTTTTTTATCATACATAAAAATAACACTTTTTATCTTATCATAACAATATCATTGATACTGCAAATCATACAATCCAAATAGAATGGACCCAAGTTATTCATCGGTTTGAATATATAGGAGTTTTATCAGGGTATTCAATATTTGACATTCATAAATAACCGTAATTATTTGACAAGATGATATAGTGAACAGTTTTGCCTCGTTTTACACAGTGCATCGCAATTATCTGTATAAATGTTGATGATGTCGTTAAAATTAAGCTTGTGCATGTTGTGTGTGTTCGAAAACCACTAAATTTCTCACATTATAAAAAACATAAAGGCATGGTTCGATATGTGTTCATTTTTCTTGGCATCAATGTGGTTGAACGCCCCGCAATTTTTTAACTATTGATTTAACCCTTCCCTCCTCCACCTTTTCCTAGACTGACACACAAGGAAATAATCTATTAAAAAAACTTATTGAAAAAATTGACAAAGGAAAAATAACAATTATGAAAATTATTTAAATCACTGTAGGAAATAGAGCATTCGCTCGGTAAGAGCGAATACTCTATTTCTTGCAATTATTTTAATATATATCAGTTTCAGATGAGCTTTTAAAATCGCTTCTGCGGAGAAAAGTGATAAGTCTTACTATAGCTGTACATTGCTGTTAATCTTACTGACAATCTCAATCGAAGAGCTAGCGCATTTCTGTTAAAACTTTTTAATTTTTACAAAGGATTTTCCAATTCACCATAGTTATGCTTCAGTTAAAAAATATTTATAAACGTTTATATGATTTGCCCTTATATGCACCATTTCGCGCCCGTTTTGATCTCTTTTCACTTCATCACTCCACTGACATTCAAAACGATGAAAGATTGAAAGTTATACCCCTAAAACCTTTTGTTTTTCATACAATTGCATTCAATTTGTGGCGGTTATTTCTCAAAGTCTTCGGCTCCTGAGAGGCGATTGAACTGTATCATACACTGGACATGCTAATTTTACTAGTATGTTATAAGGTGTACAAAACTATAGAAAAGATAGCCAAACGGTAAAGATCCTGCGGGAGCAGTCTGATCAGGGTCTACACGATGTGTACACGTCCTGCTGGCCGAATAACTTTAAGAAGTTACAGTAATGCATTGAATTCGGTACATGCCGGTTGGTGCGCCGTCGACGTTACAAGCTTTCCGCCGCTCCCACTTCCAGTCATTCTGTAAAAACAATCAGCCTTTGAACGTGTGGTAAAGCTTTGAAAAAGTAACATCATAACTGCGTCACTGAAGAGGTTACTTAGACAACCCTGCCCCCAACCCTCCTATGATTACATGTTGTCTGCTGGTTTTCCTTTTTCGTAACTATTTTTAGATTCTGGAAATCCACGTTTCTCTCTAAAGATAAGTTATGTTCGAAAATAAAAAATATTTTTAATTTAAAAGATCTTCAGTCGTTTTTTGCATGCCACTTAAGTTTAAAATTGTTTTAATTTAAGCTAAAAAAAATGTAAGATGTTTTTAATCTTAACGGGAAAACTTAAGATACTACTGGGATATGGCCCCTAGACGCGAGAAATACGCTTCAAAGTATAATTATTGGTCCGGGAATAAATCTAACAGCAAGTGGTAGATTGTCTGACAGCCAATCAGTGATGCAGCCTGAACACTGAGCATTTTACCCATACGACTGAGGACAAAGTTTGAAGAAAATGTAGAGTAAGAACATTTTAGTAATTGGATCAATGAAAATCCTATAACAACACAACAAAATAGTTTAACATGTGAAAGGAACGAAATAAATATTATACTATATACAAACGCATAATGTCTTACCAAATAATTAACTAAGGAGTTAGTGCAACAACACAAACAGCGAATTGTGACATCATTAATTAAACAGTTTCTTGACAGGGTACATGACGATTTATTCCCGGCAGAGGAAAATCATGTCACCCGTGCCGTTAATGTAAATGTATAACGAATTCATTATACTTCAAAGGTTTTAATCGTGTTTTTTCATATTATTCATCAACTTACACGTTTCTTATCTATGACACTCCTTATGTTCCCCACGTCAGCAAATCCCCCTAGAGCGCCCCAATATTACACGCGAACCCGAGATATGACGTCAAAATTGTTTACGGTGTTCAAAGTCCAGTATTCTTCGGCAAAAAGATCCATAATTCACGGTGTAAAGTCATACAACTTTCTTTAAATACCTCCTTATGACACAGATAACATTTTACATGTGCTTGAAATATTGTTTCAGAAGCTAACGTGTAAAAAATCCAAAGTGAAGTGCCTTTTTGTTTAACGTAGGGCTTCCAATGGGGGAAGACTCATGTACACGGCTGCTCACAGGGATCATGGAAATTTGTTCCGGACTTATTGACCAATCATATTAGAGAGCAATATTTTTTCTGCTTCAGTTTTAAACTTCACATATTGACTTATTTTTGGCAAAACCAACAGCTTCGCAGTCTTTAACTCCGGTGTATCCCTTCCAGATACAATCAGCGAATCGAGAATTTTATGGATTTTACACTACGGATGGATACAGGTGACTTTCATGAGTAAGTTTGCACTACGTTTAACACGCTTTGTATACGAAGGACACCTAAAATAATGTTGATACATTTCAGGGTTTTCCTACAGTAACTATGAATAGGATCAATGTATACAAGCAACAGTATTTTGTGGCTCTATCTTCTTTCTATTGCAGTATAGATTTGTCATTATCAATCAATCAATGGATGTTGTGTTACTAAACATTATTGACTATATGTAACTTGAATAAATGAAACTATAAAGAATATTTAACATTTTTGTATAATAAAAAAATAGTTGAAACTCTATCATATACATGTATATACAATGCTTTGTATAGACCCACAATGTTTCCAAAGGTCTTATAAAAATACTACACATGTTTGAAAAGGTGTGTTTACACTTGGTAATTGGTTGAGAAGAGTCGACTTGCAAGCCTATGAAGTCCTGACTCTCTCAACCTTGCACCCATAAACCCTTCTCATACTGAATAAATAAATGTCTTCTCCTTCTATGAATAAAGAATTAGGGTAAATCATCATATCTCTACAGTACAAATAGTGCAGACACTGATCAGAATGCTCCTATATATATGGGGCTGTCTGATCCGTGTTTACACGTTTTACAATATACATGTTCCCATATTTTGATTTCCTTAAATCGCGATCAGATAAAACATGCATTACGGCATTTCAAACAGTGTATACCCAGAGCAGCTGTTGCATTTCCAACGTAGCATCTAATCAGGCTCTGCACTGTTTGCAGTGATTGACAACCCTTATCTGAAGCACAACCTCTTTTTGAAATTTCGGTCTCGGTAAAAATAGTGCGTCTACATTTTATAATTTATTTGATAATGCAAATACAGTTAATTTAAAACGTCAAATTAATGTGGATATGAAATTAGAACGAAAAGAACACCATCGAAAAAGGAATATGACACATGAACACATGAACACACCCGTAAACATGATCTGATCAGTTCACTTCTGGTGTGAAATCAACTTCCGGTCTACATGTTCGCTCGCGCGTCGGCCGTAAACCGCGAAATCTTTAGATTAATGCAGCATTTAATACCAAGTTGGTATTGTACGATGTTTTTTTAAAAAATGAACCATCGTATTTATGTTATTTATTTTTGCTCTGAAATGGGCCTACAGTCAAACAACGCCGACATCGCGTGCGTACGTGCAAAACATCACGTGACATCATTTACGTTCGAAAGCTCTACTAGAGGTTCTAAGCGGTGATTGGAAATAATTCGACAGCCGCGTAGCAACTTTCTAGAAATGAAAAAATTTGTGAGAAATTAATTTAAGATATGGGCTCCACAAAATTAATATTATCTGAACTTTCTAGGGTGCGTCTTTCTTCGACAACTCCCGACTTTCGGAGTTGATGTTGGTGCGGCGATTCGATCAGTTTTATTAAAAGTGTTGATTTCCGTGGTACCCGGGCAAGTCGGCTAGCTCTGATCCGCATTCCCACAAGTTTTTGGCCTAGGACTTTTTGTAAAGAAATCGCTTATAGATCGTTCTT
>JAULCE010595491.1:0-16120 GCA_032359355.1 Macoma nasuta | reverse complement strand
ACGATTTATGTATGCGCAATGGCTTGCTTTACATAGACACTACTAGAACCTAATGTATTCTCAGCCATTTTATTCTATATAATGGATAACTGAAATTTGCCTTTATGGATTGGTGCCTGTCAGCTTAAACATATTCTAACGTATACGTCAATAATAAACTAATAATATTAAAATCAAAGTGTTTAATGGTTTTGTCACCATTTAGATCAATCAAGCATGTCATTCAAAAGGTTAGCAAACTGTACGGCCATATTGGAATATGCAAATGAATTTTATACATTTTAATTGTAATATAAGATGTAAGTTATGGGACTTCTATTTTTTCAAAACACTGAAGCAAATCATTTAATATGTACCGAATATTGTTTCCAGAATATGCACAGTATGCGAACTCTACTACTTCCGGGGCGATTTGGCATACACTGACTGTATGCCTAATTGCAAAACATTTGAAATATGGTGTAAACTGTCTCTTGTCAGATTTCAATTAGGCATACAGTCAGTGTATGCCTAATCGCCCCGGAAGTAGTAGAGTTCGCATACTGTGATATGGTAATATGAAACCGGTCTCCCGAGAGGTTTGACGGCGGCCATCTTGGATTTATGCAAATGAGGATTTGTCAAATCATATTTAAAGTCATTGTATTGGGTTCTTTTTGTCTACAAGCCCGTTGAAGCATGGTAGATTGTTCTAAAATTCCTTCTATAAGCCGGGACACCTTAATTTTAGTATATTTAGTCAAACAATGGCGGCCATCTTGGTTTTATGCAAAAGGAGGAGTTGTCAAATCATCATAAATATTATTGCACTGTGTTCCTTATGTTTTAAAGTCCCGTTACAACATCTTAGATTGTTTTAAAATCCCTTCTAGAAGCCGATATATCTTAATTACAGTATATTCAATAGAGCACTGGCGGCCATCTTGGTTTTATGCAAATTAGAAAAATTGCCCAAAGATGACAGGATGTCATCAAGCGGATTGTTAATATTTATGGTCTCAGTGACCCGATTCAACCAAAAAACATTGTATATACTCCACTTCCAGGTATACCCCTAAAATCCTAAATGGCTACCAGACTATATGTTGTTATAAAAGTCACATCAAATGAGTATGGCATATACTCATTGATACATTGGGCATTTGGTTTATTAGATTGCTCTAAATAAGAATGGCTATAACCTGACAATAATGTTTTATAAAACAGAAGTTTAAGTTCAGATATGTTAACAAATATTTTGATAATATATTTATAAGCTTGACATATTAATACAATGCATGTTTACATAGATATATTGATTTAAGTTCCACTCCCGCGAGGGAGAGTAAAATCCTGGATTTTTAATATTTAGTTCCTCTGACTCTAACCCAGCAGCATGAAATATATAAAAATCGTAAAAAGGGCTGGTTTAGAGACAAAGAAGCTAATGATTACCAATGAAAAGAGTACAAAGGGTTTAGATATAGCGCCTTCATCACGGGCAACGCAGTTCATAATCAGACGCCGCCTTCTTAGACGTCTCAGACCATGGACTGTACTGTTTTACAACCAAACTTAATCCGAAAATGTAGTGTCTTGGAAAATCCAGTTTTGTTTTATTATAAGCGGTATTCATCTCGTATAACCTTCTTGACTAAAACCCATTATCAATGACACAAACGACCATGCTTAGTTGGTACCGAAAGGTTGAAAGCATTTGTCACATAGAAAATCCATCAATTTGCTTTCAAAACTCTCTTTTATCTCGGCGTTCTGATAATGGCCATTTTATAATTTCCTGTAGCCACTTTGTTTAATAAGAATGTAATATTTATATGGTCGGCGCACATTTGTCATGTTCCGAAAGCAATGTTGATTATAGCTTTATGACAGAAACGATAACTATAAATTACGGCAAACGTTATTAATGGGTTTAGTGCAATGTTGTATATCACTGTCTCTGGTTTCCAATAACATTGTCAATTTATGAAGTCTATAGGTCGCACGTACGAATTTAAAGATGTACACCTTTCATTAACAATTGAAATTTTCCCAGTTAAATATTAGATGCTGAACGTCGAAACCGGGCCCAAACTGTTTGACGATCGTTTAATATTTGACCTAACATTCATACTATGAAGTGAAGTATTACAATGAAACAGACATTGTTTTATCAGACGAGGCTTCCTTGACTTAGTCAAGAATGGAAACTCTTATATACTTACACAAACGTTCCTGGCGACGAATGCGTTATTTCTTTCTATTCTGTATTCTCTGCTAGTTCTCATTTTTCACTAAGCTTCCTCAGATGCCTCAAAGACCGACATTATGGAGTAAAAGTTTTAACGGGAAATAATGAAATTCCTTCTAATGTACATGTGATATGCATTGTATTGACAGACGCTGTTTAGAACTAAAATTGCAAGACAATGTCACGTTTTGCATTATTTCTGTCATGCCTCGCGAACATAAGTCACATATTCATAAACCAAGCAGCAAATAACGATCCTTCATGGAACTTTTAAAGCCCTCTCATAAGATATTTTGTCATACTTTTATACCAACAGTAGATAGAAAGGTCTTGCAGGACACACCACATACAACACAAAACAGCCATCCAATCAGCACAGTCACACACACACTTACACACATCCACACAGACGTACATACGAGTCCAAACACACACTACATAAAGAAGACACACATGGACAAAACATACATAAGTTGAACTGCGTTTCTCACAAACATCAATACATCTCGTATATACATGTACGACTTTCATTATCTTGAACTCGGTTATTCTCATGATTTAGTCGAAACCATACTCTTAACCAAAAACAAGTTGTGTGCTTTGTGTATACGTTTCGAAAAATCAATGTCCGTGTTGAAATTGAAATTTTGCTTTTTTAACTGCTGCATCAAAGGGCTCTTTGTTGACGGACATTACTTCTTTTTTGTCGGTGTTTTTCTATTTTCCACTGTATTCTGAACTAGTGAGTTGTAGTGTCGGTATGGAAGGATCATTTTGCGGCTTAAGCGCCTTGTACAATTCTTTCTAAATACTATTCAGTTTAATTAGTTATGTTCTTCCCACAGCGTAGGTAAGCTTTCAGAAGTGGATTCCATAAGGTGCATAAGACATAACTTGCATTATCAACCTTTTCTACTTTTAGAAAGACTGTTTAATAATTTAGAATTGGCCGAAGTTTAAATTTTATTAAAGTGTTGTGGAATTCGAACCAATGTGTACAGTCCCTAGGTCTTCGGAATAACGAAAACAGATTTGTTTTGTTTATCTTTGATGTTGCTACCTCCAGACACATGTATCAACAATTGGACAATATCGGCGTAAAATTGCACGAGAGCTTAATCAGGCAATTTGGGTGGGGAAACTAAAATAAACCCTAAATTCGCTGTTAACCATTTTCCTGCTATTCGCGACTATTTTATTATTCAAACAGCTTGGTTTCAGATCAGACGCAGAGTAACTCGGCGTCTGATCTGGATCAAATCTGTTTGACTACCATAAAAAAACACCACTAAATTTGAAGAAAATCGGACGATATTTAAAAATGATGCAGACGATATATTAAGCAGACGACAATTTTCGCAGCAGGCTGCTCAAAATCTCGTCTCTTATAGTGTCGTGCTTCACATTTTGTAAATATATTTCACGAGTTACAAATTGGATGACTAGATTCAATCAGGCGTGTAGGTGTTCTGGAAGACGTAGGTTTCTTTAAGAATTAGGAACTGCGTGAGCGATATAATATCTCGGTTAATTTCTGAAGACAAGAACCGTATAAGACTTGTGCCTATAGGGACAAACGAGAAATGTTCTAGACTTATTTAATTGTCACCATGTTTTAAGAAGGCTGCATTAACCCTTCGCCTGCTATTCACGTCAATGGTAATTATTCGAAAAACTTGAATTGAGATCAGACGCTGAGTTACTCTGATCTGAATCCAAGCTATTTGACACTCAGGAAATAGGCTCACCGAACAGGACGAAAATCAGACAAATTCCGTAGCAGGCTAAGGGTTAACATTTGGAGATGCTAATCCTTAGCCTGTTACGAAACGTGACGTCTACTAAATATATCGTCTGCTTTATTTTAAAAAGCGTCCGATTTTCTTCAAACTTGGTCGACCTTTTGTCTGGTATTCATAAAGCTCGGATCCAGATCAGACGCCGATTTAGTCGGCGACTGGTCTGGATTCAAGCTGTTTGAGTAATCATCATAAGTCGCGAATAGCCCACAGAGGGCTAAAAAGGAATATTGACTATCCAATAGTATGATACCATATCAGTGGCCGATATATTCTAAAGTATTAAGAATCCTAATATATAAATATGACACCACACTGTTTAAACAGGTTAACAACTCCAACTCCAGCTAATTGTATTGGCGTATCGGCAATATAAATGCCATTGGCCATTTATAATATATAAGTTAGCATTAAATATGGCCGAAGCATATATACATATACATATACGTAAAACAATGTAACAACATCATATTAAATATAACACTCATATCAGATAGCATCAATGTTCCTGCAATGTATGTTTTTTACAGCAAAGTTTTCCTATTTCAAATGCCATTTTTTAAATAGTTTGCTGTTTTAATCTAAACTTAACAGTGCTCAATCCTAGCTCGATATATGATGATGCATATAATTTATATTGACATAGTAACCGGCATGCTATAGTAATGGTGCCTCTTGAGTGTCGTAATTACTTTAATTTTCTTTCAAGTTATGAAATGACCTTAACGTCTTATTAAAATCTTCTATTAATCGCAAAGCTAAATTGCTATGGCGACAATGAACGAGTGAAATTCTCTTTAATATACCTAACGGAAAAAGCTTTAGATTGCATTACAGGCGATTACGTTTGAAAGTAATTTGATGCAAAGCAATATTCTAAAGTATTAATAATTATAAAATCTGATTATTGTGATAACACTAATTCCAAGATGAACGCTATATTGTCGATTTACAGTTTTAGAACGGATATTGTTTAGTATCCTAACCATCTTACACTGTTAACATATACACACAATTTAGTGCCTGATCAGATGGAAATTTACACGGCGTCTGTGTAGCCCAGATCTTTTGACAATTTCGGAAACAAACAAGAGATTGAACAGCGGCCCTCCGGTTGTACAGGGTAGCGCTTTATTACATCACCACCAATAATGTGTCTGCTTCACAGAAATTCGCAGAGTTTGTTTCGAAACTAGTTCCGATAAACCTGTCATTAATATATCATCTAAAATGTATACGCGTTGTTATTATACGCATCGTTATTTCGCGTTTGTAAGATCAAGCGAAAAATGACAAGCTCAAACGCAATTGGATTTTCAACCTGAGAAAGATCATACGAAATCGTGGCTATAAGCGCTATAGTCGATTAGGCAGTACACTCTATTACGTTAGATGCCATTTCAAGACTCTCAATATTTAAAATCAATTATTGTTAATAGATAAAAAATATATGATTTAAAAGTTTGTAAAATGTTATACAAATGTAGAATGTTCACGTTGTGTGGACACCACATTGTTATTAATACAAATCTGTAAAAGGGTGATCCCTCAAAAGCAAAACAGTCAATGCATATAAAGAAATTGCAGACTCTGTTACAAGACTGTTACAGGGTTTTCACAAATTGATAGTATGGGCAAAAACTTCGTTTTCACACTGTTCGTTCCAAAAACGCATATACAACAGAGGCATGCAATGGTGTTTCTATGAGAGAAGGATTGCACCGGAAAACAACCCATTTTCCGATTTGCTGGGGCGCTATTACCCACCCCTAGAAAATGGCAGTATCACATAGAAACGCAGCGGTGTTTCGAAACGAGTTTAGAATAGACATTCTCAAACTATTAGCCCCTTTATTTAATGCATCAATAATTTGTCATCGGAAATGACGCGTAAAATAATTAAAAAAATATTGAAAGGGAAAATGAAATTTGTCATGGCTGAAAATCTCATACGCAATTGGATTTTAAATCTACGACGGATCAAATTAAATCTTGATTACAGGCATTTTTGTCGATGACAAATTTCAAACGTCATTTCTTATTTAAGACTCATCAAACATAAAGCCATCGTTGAAAAGCAAATATATAAAGGATAACAATACATTTATTATTTATTTTGAATGGTGTTGTCTATACTGGAAAATGAAAAATGTTTGCTTCAAATGAAATAACTTCATATACCTCACATTTCAAATGGCATATGCTACAGGGTTTGCTAATAAAGTTATATGTAGTATGTACAAGCGAAACCAGCGCTCTAGATAAGCATGCGTTCAGAACACATTTTTTTGACTTGACATTATTTCTTTATTTCTTCACCAAACCCTATCGAGTTTCCATTCATTAGAATAGTCTTGAAAATACGATTCTAATGACTGGTCACTTAATAGGGTTTGGTAAAGAAATAAGGATTTTTGTTTTTGAAATACGCACGTTATCTGGAGGCCTGGAAACTATATGTGTACAGTGTACTCGGAAACTTAAAATAGTATAGGGTTAGTGCAATGAGAAAAATAGTGCTTACCACTGCAACGCAAAACACAAACAGAAAGCCACTTTCGGAACCCTAACCTTTTCTGGTCATTATTTTAAAATTCAAAATCGTAGTTGTTAAACAGTTTGAAGCGAAATTAGACGTTATTTAATGACCAATAAGTGCGTCTATAGATGCTTATATAGATGCGTTTAATGGAAAAAGGTCCATGGGGTCTTAGACTGGTGAAAACACATGTACAGGCAATAATGTAGACATCGATCTTTTAAAAGATAACGCTCTTTCTTAAGCACGTGTTTTAAGCGGTATCCACGCTTATCAATTCGTTTGCCTCATAAAATTAGAGAAGATATATAGATCAAATGTTACTCGCCTAATTATACATTTCAAAGTGGCAATGTTGCTCGCCTAATTATACATTTGAAAGTGGTGTCGATGCGAATAATGATTCTTTGAAGTTCATAACATTGTCTGGTCGATAAATCGATACCAACCTCCTTACAAACACTTTACATCGTGTAAGCATGTACAGTCTAGTCTCGATGGTTCGAGCTTCGATTGCTCTAAATCCCGTTTCGTCGAATTCGTTTTCTGTGCCCAAAATACATTATATTGCTTTACATACTCATAATTGACTGTGGGGCCTATTTTTACAAGCCGGATAACCCGAAGTGCGAAAATATTCGCTATTCGGGTGATTCGGCCTTGTAAAAATAGTCCCCAAAACTATGAGCTATCGAGATTGTACTGTTCTTTGAGTTTCTTAGGTCAATAAACTAAAAAGTATTTGTATTGTGTAAGCATATACATGTTTATTAAAACAACATCCCTATCGGATAATACAGTTCTTTGAATTATAAATTGTATTTGTTTCGTATAACGTTGTGCTAAACACCCATTTACAAACGACATTAAATTTGGTACATACCGGGTAACATATTTATCAGATAGGAAATCAATCAAATTGCTTACAAAACTCTTTTTTAGCTCGGCATTTTGGTAATGACCCATTTAATCCTTTTGGCGCCAAATTTAAAAAAAAAAGTCGATTGGGACTACTTTAAGATAAACTAATTTAACGAAATAAATCACAGAGAAAATCAAATTAGTTTTGTCTTTTCCGAAACATATAACTCGGAAACATCATTAGTTGCAAAATGGCAGCGTCTTATTTAAAACTGCACTATTTGCAAAGGCGCAGTTATGCGACTCCTGTAGTGAAAGGGTTTATAATTTCATGCAGCCACCAGCTTCAGTCAGAATGTATAACTCTTATATGGTCGGCAGACTCTTATCATTTTCTGAAAGAAATGTTCATTACAACTTTGTGACAGAAACGATAACTTTAAATTACGGCACACATAAATAATGTGCTTCAAGCAACGTTCCCTGGATTCCAATTACTTTGTCAACCTACGAAATCAGAATTACGCTCGGACGAATTGAAAAACATACAACCTTTCGCCGGCGTGTTTAGTATTCATTTTTATATCAGACGCTGAACGGCTCAACCGGGTCCAAACTGTTTGATGCGCTTTTAACATTCGACATTACACTAAACCTTATCAGTAAATCATTAAAATGAATAAGACAAGGGTTTAGCGGGCGATATTGCATTGCCTAAGTAAGGCATAGCAACTCTAAAATCATTGCACGAACATACATGACAACGAGAGCTTTATTTCTTGCTATTCATTATTCTCAGCTTGTTCCCATTTGTCATTAAGTTTCTTTCTATGTTTTTCCCATAGTCTGCAGTCCAATAACATTACATTGCCATTCGTCTAGTTTCTACGAACGCTGGGTTAGGTCATCTAGTCACCTGTAAAGAGTCTTGCCGAACGGATCTATCGAGAGTTAGGATGGGCATGTCTTAGCTGGGCATGTCTTAGCAGGTGGTCGATAGTTGATGCCTATCTCGCTTAACCACCTTACAAACTAAAAACAGGTCGACTTTGTATCGATAGGTTTTATGCCTTGAATTGTACGGGCAAAACACAACCAGGACGAAACACAACACATGGCCAATAAAATAACACCCACTTAGCAACAGTCAAAACAATCGTTAGTTCTGCCCATAGCACTTTACTCTAACTTACTCGTCTAGTAGGTACATTGAGTTCCACGCAAGACCAAATAAACAAGAGGCGCCACCAACCTTTTGTCCTACTGCTATCACACGCGCGATATAAGATATTCCAGTACCGCTTAGATGGCAATTTGTAGCAACAATCACGAGCTTTTAGCGAGAAAATAGATTCAATATTTTTACCAGATAGCGCTAAAATAGTTAACATTATCTGCTTATCTTCACTCATTCGGTGGATACCATTTATACGTAGCTGTCGGAATAGTCGTCATAGTAAAATTTTACATAATATACACTAAGGATTTAAGCAAGTTTTTTCAGAATGCACGAATAAGAATCAAACCTCTGCACGCAAGTAGTACCTATTATGGTAATTATAGTAAGAAGAAGGTTTATTCACGATTTAAAACAAGTTTTATTAACGATTTCCGAAAATTTGACATGGTCGTGTATACAAAGCTTTTTCGCCTATTGAAGTATGACGGTAAGTATTTTAAACCACAGTCTCATAATTCGACGGTTTGTTCCAAAAAGCTTTCGGCTATTTGGAACGAATCCGACGATTTTTTGTTTAAAAAATAGTGATAAATAAAACATTGATCA
The DNA here is from genome assembly GCA_032359355.1 of Macoma nasuta. Taxonomy (NCBI): domain Eukaryota; kingdom Metazoa; phylum Mollusca; class Bivalvia; order Cardiida; family Tellinidae; genus Macoma; species Macoma nasuta. Next base: position 6,905 of record JAULCE010595491.1, on the reverse strand, counting down.
TATAATCAGCAACTGCTTCATTTCTCACATGTTTTCATAAAAAAGTTATTGCAAATCGAAAGTTTACTTGCTCTTTCATATTCTTTGTTTTATCAGGTTCTTTCCTTGTCGATAAGTCTGAAATGAAAATGTCATTTTAGATAATGATATATAAATTTCCATTCGTCACCAATCCCTTGTATTGTACACATCATTTGTGTGTCTATAATTATTCGTATGTCAACATAACTCTGTATTTCTCAGAACAGTTGTCATAGTAAACCTTTGTTAACGTGACAGACTGCCAGGATTTATACAAGTGTGGTCAGAATGCATGAATACCAAATAGGCTATGTGCACATTTACTATTTCTAATGTGGACTGTAGTGGGAAGATGCAATCAACAATAAAGTGCCAATGCACGAATCAAGCACAATAAAAGTCAATGCATAATACATATACTTTTGATATCGATGAATAGCGAATACACAGATCGATTACAGTATTTAAGCTATTCATTTGACCTATTACTCCACATTAACGCCTTTTGGTGTCTCTGTGTCAGTTATCGTTTAAAAGCATAGTGAGAAATAAAGCATGTGTTCTAATAATGAGCAAATACTTCAAATGTCTAGTCTTTTTCAAAATAATTTAAAAATTGATTTTTCTGAGAAATGTATTATTCATTTAATCAAATTCATCCCCTGAGGATACTGTTAAGACTGCACTGTTTTGCCAATAAATGAGGTTCCCGATTAAGTAGTTTCGGAATATTCAAAGTTTATTTAAGTGTCCCTGTGTTTTAATTCATAAATGAAATTCACAAGGAAGCAGTGTCGGAAAAGAAACAGTTTGTAGTCATTTATTTGATTTGTTTCGTTTAAATATTTTATCTTAGAGTAGTCCCAATGAATAATTTAAAATTTTGCGCCAAAAGGGTAAACACCCAGCATGTTGAGATTAAGAGAACATACACAGTAAAACATCCGACATCTATACGTGAAATAATACAGGGACACTAATATATTCATTTTAAGCCTCCCTGTTCTCAAAAAATCATGTGCGTGTTTTCAATCATAAGTCGGCGTCTTATCTGGGACTGCACTATTTTGCAATAAATGATGTTCCTAAGTAAGCAGTTTCGGAAATGCATAGTTAATTTAATATTTTCTGTGATTTGTTTTGTTATTATGTTTTAAATTAAAGTAAACCCAATCGACACTTGTTAATTTGGTGCCGGAAGGGTTTTCAATCAAGCAGACGAAAATTCAATGGACTATTTTCTTCGGCGGAAGGAGAAGGTTTAATATTATTGTGAAATGAAAAACGCAGACAAGTAATCAAAGTAGTGCTACATATCGTGCGATACCTAAGGGTTGAGAGGATTGAGACGACAAAGCAATTACATTTACGCGTAGGAGCATATCTGTTTTGTCGACAACATCTTTGAACGGTGTGCTTATAAAACAACGTATGTTCCATATTTTGAAAATAGCTAATACGTAAACGGACAACGGTCAAAACTTAAAACACAACAACGTAAGTGCCAATTTGTCTAAAACACTTAAACGAAATATAAATTTGTTTTGGCTGTGATGTATTTATAAAGGCGAACATATGTGGAATATTTAATATAATTTGATAAATGAAGGCTTCACAATTGTATATTTGCAATGCGTTGTTTAAATGAGAATTGATAAGAATTACATGTAAAACAAGATTTTCATAGCTATTTACAAATCTCGACACACCATTTGTGAAACAATCTTTTGCTGAACAATTGCTGAACAATTGCATTTGTCTTAATAGAGAGCACTTAACAAGAGTTGTTTAGTAAATTTCCATTTGTTTTAATATATGTATTCAAAATTATGTTTTTAGATTCAATCTAAATAAAAGGGATACATACCTTAATACATGTAAAAGATAATCATTTTATTTTTGAATGGTTTTAACAATATTGTATGGAATTCATGAGTAAATGCTAAATAGTTCACAATGTTTTACAGGGCCATCTACAGTGACTTTAATTGCTCCTCTTTGTAGCAAGTAATTAACCCGTTCACTGCCCTACTCCAACAGATAAGAAGGTCTTGCAGCCTTTCAGGACACACCACATACAACACAAAACAGCCACCCAATCAGCACAGTCACACACACATATGCACACACACATACACGCGAGTCACATATGCAAAGTCACATATGCAAACAGTTTGGATCTGAATGAGACGCCGAGATATTCGGCGTCTCATTCGGATACATGCTGTTTGACTCTCGACTAACGGTTTTACCAAAATTCATATTCAAATGTTTATTCAGTAATGTAGGCCTCCGGCCCAATCACATAACAAATCAACACAAATGCATGAATGACAATACAAACGGTATAGAAGTTAGAGTGTAACATTGGCAACATTATAAGGACAGTATATTTTAAAAGCAAAGTTCCAAATGTGGATTATAGAAATAAACAGCCTTTAGTTTAATAACAAGAATAATTATATTCTAGTCACACACGTACATATATGTATATAAATAACACACCAACGGTCGAGGGAGTGTTTTAAGTTAAAAGCGCATGTAGAATACATATTGTGCATGTCACAATCTTCTTGACAATGCATTTTTTTACGAACGGGGAAGAACCCACAACAACGAATTTGAATGTGTTGATCTAAATACATATTCTAGGCTGCGAAACAGCCACTTTATGTTGGATGTTTAATTCCAAGAAAATGACTTTGCCCACTTAGACGTCTGACATATATGTGTAAAGACTCTTGATGTTTCTAGAATAGGTATAATTCGGAAACCAATGACAAACAAACGACACATTATTTTGCAATCTCTTTAAGTCGTTCTTTGTATACCAAATCAATAGACATACTCTACTGATCAGACCTATTATCAATGTCCAATTAAAGGACGGTATGTCTAGACATGATGAGTTATCAGTCGGACATATAATTATACTGTGACCTTGAACTTTGGCCAAATGACCTCAAAATCAACAGGGTCTTCAATGTGGCAGGCACAACCTTCATGTTAAGCTGGATGACCGTATGTTTGGGCATTATGTTATCAGTCGGACACGTTTTTTGCATTCAACGTTGCCTCAATGATTTCAAAATTCATATCCTTCCTCTACTGGTCAGACCCTTAAGATAAGTTTGAAGTTCATAGACCAATGCATTGTTGAGTTCTCAGTCGGACACGCTTTGGTGTACCGACCAACCGACATGTGCACGACACTAAACGATAAAAAAATAAGCAATATACAAACATTTTCCCACATTGCTAAAATCAAGCGCAGATGCTTTGCTAATTTTATTTTGATAGTTATATCAGTTAGTATCGTCAAAACAGTTGGGCAATTTTTATAATATGAAGAGTCATATTTTAATTGTATTGAAAATATCGTAGGTAATTGAGCATTCCGAATATAAGAATTTAGAAAAAGAAAAAGAAAAAAAAGTTTATTCTATTATGTTTGTTATTTATTTCGTTAAACTCTTTAATCTAAACCAGTTACAGCCGACAATTTTAAATTTGGCTTCGAAAAGGTTAATCATTTTAAATACCGTTCATATGACTTATACGGTATTAAAATGTTAGTAGTGAAGAGTCGAAACGAGGCCGAAATGGCCAGATAGGCTTGTTGTTTTATGTATAGCTATGCATCGGCGTTCCTTTTTACATTTAACCTTTTAACTTAAATGTTATTTAAAGGCAAAATTCCTATATGATAATTTTTGTTGTTAATAGGGCAGATGTTTATTATGAGAAAATGCTTTATTTACCACAAATGTTTTCAAATGACGTGTATTAAAAAGTGTGAAAGGACATTTATATTAGAGGTTTCATGAAGACCGACGAACGTAAAAAGAAACACTAAACAATCATTTAAAACAGCGTGGTCTAGACATGTATGTGAGTATAATGCAATGGAGTGTGGTATACTTTCTAACACTATTAACTAAATCGACTTAGCGAATGATCAACGTCTGTGTCTGGACGTTTTATGGTCAGATAAATCATGCGATAATGTTCATAAACGGAATGATTATGGCACAGGCGGCGAATATCACATATCTACTCAGAATAAATGTCTTGATTTGTTTAACCGATTGTTCACCATAATAGACGATCAACGTTACTTACTTTGCCAAGTTCGCACTGAACACGTTTAAGGAATTATTCAATTTGGCACACTATTAAACCTGTACCTTTTCAGCTATTATAATAGCAATCAACTGAATATGTGTTTTTATTGTTAATGCCACTAAATTTGAAGAAAATCGGACGATATTTAGAAATGAAGCAGACGATATATTTAGCAGACAACAATTTTCGTAGCAGGCTAAAGATAAACCGAGTTTTGCCATTGGCGACGATCAACAGACGATCGCCTTGTCCAAGCGGTCACCTGTCCAATCCGGTTTAGCAGGACAAATTAACACCCCCACTCAGAATATACCCGGGTATAATTTGTCCTAGGACAGACTATACCCGGGTATATTCTGTCCTAGGATATTTTATACCGCTGGGTATATTATACACCGCATCCAGGCAATAACACGCACATGGTATACTAACACAGACTATACCCTGGGTATAGCACGTATTTTAAGTTTTTATAAACACAGATAGGGTATTTCAGTTTCAAAAACAATTAGAATCTCCACTGTCCGGTTATAAAAACAGTCTAAACCCAGACCAGCCGCCGGGATATCAAAAGCGGCCCCGATCAGGTTCTGCAATGCTTTATTTCAATAAAAATCAAAAGTATTCATTCTCCACCATTGCAAACAGTACCTACCTTGACCGAACGCATGTATGAAAACGATGTGATTGACCTGGGTCTACACTGATTGCAATTTAATACTACGCATTTTATCATATCGTGACTCCTATAAATTAATATAAAAACAAACAATACACAAACAATTATTAAATAAAGCGAATACAGTAGAAGTATACTTTGTCCTAGAGGGGTATATTCTGTCATAGGACAGATTATACCCCGGGGTATACAATATCAAAGGACAGAATATACCCGGGAATACTCTGTCCTGTTACACCGGCACATTTTGTCGATGTACACCACTTGAATACAACTATTGTATACAAAAATTGTAGTTAGTGACATATCTTCTCTCTAAATATTGGTTCGTTCTAACGGTATTTATCTTTATATGGAAACAATAATGCAATGGTCTTTGTTCTAGATAATCTTCCCATTCATTTGAGGCATGCTTTGACTGTAAATAAATATTAAAAGCATATGAAGAAGAGGGGCAATATATAGCATATCGGACAGACAAAGACAATATTACGTATTACAAGTTTTGTTCTCCGACATAAATACAAACAGTGTAGACCAAACCAATATATCGATAATGTGGTACAAAAACAGATAAGACATTGCATGTCAAGCATCGTCATAAAATAATTCATTTGACATTAAGCAATTGGTCTCTTACGTGCGTTTAAAAATTGTATGTGTACGCCATAATCAACGTGGCTGCCATGTTGACAACCAATATTTACGTGGTTTGGTTATTCGTGGGTGATGATCTAAAACAAAGTTAATGCCATTTTGGTAATCGGATTGGGAGCAACTTTTTGTGGAGGTCAGACAGGTTACTGCCATCTTGACAGTCGGTATTTACGTCATTTGGGAATAAATATTCGATGTAGGAAAACACACTTAATTGCCATTTTGGCAATTGGTATTTACTTGGTTTGTGAATAACTCGTCCATGTAATTATAGCATGACGTTACTTCCATTTATGTAATCGGTATTTACGTAGTTAGGGAATAATTTCTTGAAAAAAGCCAACAACCACACAGCGATCTTTAGCGCGGGTTATGGTTGGTTTCAGAAGAAAAATAAATAAAAATCGGCGTTCATCAAAAGCCACGTAATTGCTTTTTTAAAAATGTTTTTTTTGTAGATCGGCGAAATACGTTATTATAGGTATAGCTTTTGTCTGTTTCCAAAGGCTATACAACTCATTTACCAAGTTACACATGTACAATGCCTAGATCGACTCATAGTATAAACAGAGAAAGAGAGTGACAAGCAATGGCTGTACAATTACTTTCAACAATTTCCAATTTGTAAAGTCATAAATATGCATGTATTAATTTACCGATGTGATAATGGTGTCAAGGCTGTTTTAATTCGTGTATAACTAATATCAACATATTTTTAAGGAATAAGTTTAGAGACAGTGTTATAATGGGATCTCCCACAGGATAACCTTATTCAGCTAGAACATTTTTGTTGGCCGATGCCAATATCATGGTTACTAGTTTGAAACAGTCTTTGGCGCACCACCAATATATAAATATAACTGTTAAAACTCATTCAAAGACTTGCGTATAAGGTTTTAGTTTTAAGCGTTATTAAATGCAAAGAACTCCAAGCTTGCATACTGGAAACAAAAGGTCCCAATGCATTGTAGTAAATAGGTGAACATATTTCTAAACAAACTGATTATGGACTTTTACTATTAAGCCAGTTCAATGGTGCTACTTGTATCGTAGTATTCATCTCAAACTACACTGTTTGTCTGCGTTAAAAGCAAATATTTTGTCTTGTTTGAAAATAACGAGTACCAATTCCATTTACATATACAGTTTGAAAATGACTTTGAAATTTTAAGCATTCGCAAAATTGCTTCCGGTAGTGAATGTGTTAAAACGACGCGGTCTAGACTTTGCTGTGATATATTGGAGGGGAATTTGGTATTCTTGCTAACACTATTTATTAAATTGACCAAAACAAATGATTTAAGGCTGTGCTTGGAAGATTTATGTCCAGATCAAATCATACGATAATGTGCATAAGCGGAATGATTCTTGCGTAGGCGGCGAAAACCAACCAATTTTTTTCAGAATAAAAACTTGTAGCGAG
>JAULCE010593269.1:0-16128 GCA_032359355.1 Macoma nasuta | reverse complement strand
AAGAACAAAATTTAATGTTCCATTTCCACAATCCCTTCCAACCAAAAAAATGAAAAATGGCAATTTCGTTTCCATAATATATCCATAGTTTTCATCAGACGCTTTCATTGTAGCTGAGACTGAAAAAAGCATATTAGGTACAGACTGTAACCCTTTCAGTGATGGGAGCGAGTTTATACGTCATTTGCAAAACAGTGTAGATTCAGTAAAATTGGAACAGTCTATTTGACAATTCAGCATTGTAAGGCTAACCAACATTTTACAGGCGTTCAGACAGCTATGTGAGCAGTCTGGTATGTTCCGGCACAGAGACGAGCTTGTCTGAGTGTTCTCACTCCCTGGGCCGGTGTGACAAGTACAGCCAGCAGGCAGCATTACTCTGTAAACAACCAGATGCAGATGGTAGTAAGTGACTTTCTTTGTCAACCCTTTACTTCTTATGCCACTGTTAGACTAATTTACAAAGAAAGTACGTAATCAATAGAAAGGTAGAAGAGAGAGCAAAACGCCCAATATAAATGGCTTTGAAAAATTGTGGAAAATAGAGCATTTTCTCATATTGAGCAAATACTCCATATTCCATATTTTTTCAACCATCATATACTCAAAAAGCGTCTTTATATATTAATGGGTTACTTATTGGTAAATCCTGTAACTCCAATCAATGATCATATAGCCCTTTACTGAATATATCTTTTTAAACTAATTCACAATAAAAGTATATAATGAATAGGCAGATTATCCAAGAGGAAGAAACCATTTCCCACAATGTTTTCAATAGTCATCTGCTACAAAGAATATGCTATTTCTAAACTCATTGATACTGAAAATATTTGATGAATAGGAAGATTTCAAAGGAAAAGGAAAATACCAATTTGACTGGCTTTAAAAGATTGTGCGAAAATTGAGCATGCTCACTGTCATCTAATCTAAACGTCTGACCACTTCATTCCATGCTTCCCGGTGATTAGTAGGATTAATAGGAATTTCAGTGAAAGAAACCCCTATTATTCACTAAATAAAAGTATAACTTATGATTTCACTATTCAAAATGAATCATCTTGAAATGACAAAAACAAGAAAATTGTTTGTTTCAATGTGAGATAAGAATTGTTTTCAGAGCAACTATTAGAGCCTCGCAAGTGGCTTCGCCACTCTTGAAAATAATAGCTTTGCTTTTCACTCACTGAAATAAGATCTTATCTTGCACCAAGAACAACAGCCCCACCTTCTAGTAACTGTGTTAGTTAAAGGTGATATATCTTGCGTATATACCACCATGATCCACTATATATTTCTATATATAGATACCGCCATGACGCCATTTTTATTTCTATTCATAGATACAACCAAAATCCAATTTGTATTATTTGTATAGTCACCACAATGATTCACTTACATTTTATTTCTATAGATACCACCATGACCCCACTTTTTACTTCTATGTATATATACCACCATGATCCACTTTATATGTCTATGTATAGATACAGCCATACAGCCGTGCTCCACTTTAAATTTCTATGTATAGATACCACCGTGATTCACTTTATATTTCTACGTTCAGTCAGACCTGTATTAAGCTACCGTTCAAAATTGAGGCTCAGATGAGCTGGGAAACAGGAGGTTAATACAGAATCGAAGTAATACAAAAAGCTCTCAAAAGAGCTTTCTGCATTACTTTCTCTCTGCTTAAAGTGACCACCTGTGATGAACAGTCGCTTTTATATCTTATTTGAAGGCAGCTCATGGCAGGTGTGACTTTATAAATACCACCATATCCCATCATATATTTTTTATATATCGATTATACCTTGATCCACTTTACATTCATTATTATAGATACCTCCATGATCCACTATATCTTTCTATGTACATATACCACCATGGTCCACTCTATATATGTTTATACATAGATACCTCCATGGTTCACTATACAAGTATATGTCTATGTACATATACCACCATGGTCCACTTTTTATATGTTTATGTATAGATGGTGCACTTTATATTTCTATGTATAAATACCACCATGGTCCATTCTATATATGTTATGTATAGATACTCATTGATCCACTATATTTCTATGTGTAGATACCACCATGGTCCACTTTATATTTCTATGTGTAGATACCACCATGGTCCACTCTATATATGTTATGTATAGATACTCCATGGTCCACTTTATATTTCTATGTGTAGATACCACCATGGTCCACTTTATATTTCTATGTATAGATACCACCATGATCCACTATATTTCTATGTGTAGATACCACCATGGTCCACTTTATATTTCTATGTGTAGATACCACCATGATCCACTATATTTCTATGTGTAGATACCACCATGGTCCACTTTATATTTCTACGTATAGATACCACCATGGTCCACTTTGTATTTCTCTGTATAGATGCTACCATGGTCCACTTTTTGTTTCTATGTATAGATACTACCATGACCATATCAGGCTCCTACAATGGTGAAATCAAAGTCACCATGTTTGGGATTGAGGGCACGGTCTGCATGAAAGGCTGGGATAAAGAAGAGGCCACGAGGGCATGTAAATCTGCAGGATTTACTAGCGGAGTTGTTTTAGCTGGAAGCAAGCAATATGAGCGATACAAACCTCTCTGGGCATTCAATTTTGAATGTATGGGACATGAGACCAGATTGGAGGAATGTGCGTACGAAACAGAATTTAACACCGCAGACTGGACTTGCGCTGAAGACCTAATATCAGCAGGGGTGCTGTGCTTTAATAACACTCCTCCAGGTATCAGTTACATCGCACACAGTCAAACTATTGTTACTGGACCATTCAGTAAAAATGAACTGCGAAGTTAAAGACCGGGGGTTGGTGAATGCAGAATGAAAGTAATATAGAATGTCTCTAATTGAGCTTTCTGCATATCAGGAATTTCCATTCTGCATTCTCTTATCAACTGTCTGAAGATCTCTAGTGTGCCTTCTGATTAATGGTCACATAACTGGTACTTGTATTTCATATTTTTTAATCCTTTAGCAGACAGTGTTGACCTGTTCCTGCATGTGTTGTCTAATCAGGATCTGCACTGTTTACCTTTTGGACATGTAAGGCCTGTTTGGTATCTGATTGTTATGTCAAAGAATGACCTTATCCATATCTAATATACTTGTAATAGAATAGTTGATTATAACTCGAAATGGTTGGAGTCTTAATATAAATATTCATGGAGTTATAGAATAGTCTAAAATAGATTGGGGTTTTCTCCACCTGAGAATATCCTGTGATTTAAAATTAAAATTTAACATTAGAATTGCTTTTACAAGTTGATGCTAATGATTTATTCCAAATTCTGTAAAAGGGAGATCCTTCAAAAGCAAGAAAGCCTATTCAAATAGAGAAAACTGCAGACTCGGTTTTATTGAGTCTGTTCATGAGTAGTAATTAAAGATGCAACACTACTTACGCCCCCTAGCAGCGGCTTAAGCGGTATTCAATTTTCAAAACTAAAATGTGTTGAAATTCATGATCTCGAAGGACCAGAAAATATAACAACACTGAGGATGAAGTACGGGGCGAAAACTATGGAGAAAACTATCAAAACGGTTAAATCAAACCAGGTGTCCTAACCTAATCAATGGTGAGGAAATGCCTTCCAAAAATATTTCATGTAGTTTCACTAAATATTTTAACTGATTATGGCCTAATGCATAGCTCTAAGAAGTCAGATTTCATTGCTAAATTGGAAGTTCCTGTTTCAAAATATACAGATGCAGCCTCACAGAACACTAACAAAATTGACTGCACTTTGTTTTTGTATGGCAATGCAATAATGCGAATGCTACAGCCACTACAGACTGCAGTCAACCCCACTATCTGTGATGTTGCAGCAAATTTCTGGACTTACTTAGCATACAAGAGTGTAGTATACCATGTGTTCATGTTGTTTTTTACTATGAAACAGAAATTTTTTTAAAGTCTCAAACTCGTGAGAGACGAGGAGAACAGTATGCTCATTTGCACCAAACATGACCATTCCAAAATGGAAAATAATCCCCCACAGTATCAAGAGCAAATAAAAGAGCTTACCAATTTATATACAAATAATCTTGCTCTTAATGCATTTGATATTGTCAAACCTGGTCAGACTGTATATGTTAGCGGTGGTTTAGATTGCAAAACCATTAAGGTCACACAGGACTGTGTTTCCTTAATCAGTGAGCTTTTTTCAACCAGGAAGAAACAGGCACTCAAATCTTGCTTCATTTGAAATATAGTGGTCAACAAGTCAATGTCACAGCGGTGGTTTTTAGCCTAGACACAGATGGGTTTGTGTTGAAAATCCATCATTTCCCATCTTTGGATGCTTCCAGACTTTTCTTTAAGACTGACAGAAGATAACTGCACTGCAATCAGACAAAGTATATACCTGTTCATGAGATTATGAAGGCTTTGTACATACAGCAGAAAACAATCATGTTAAGCATATACTGTCTTACTGGGTGCGACAAATGTAGTTCCTTCTACAGTATTGCCCAAAATCAGCCTTGAAGGTGTTAATGGCTCATGCATCTGACATCTGAACTTGGAAACAGCTCATCTTTGCCAATACAAAAAGAGCTTGTTCTTACTTTGTCGGACTTCAGTCCCAGAAAACAGCCGATGTCTGGCCGATGTCGATTTCCATATCGAGCAGACATCGGTTTCTATATCGGGCCGACATCGGTGTGCAACACGGCGCGACATCGGGCCGACATCGGCTAAACGTCATTTAGCCAGCATTCTGCCGACATGATGCCGACATAGAAATAGTTCATATTTTTAATATTCCTTGCAGATGCTCGATTTCTATTACCCTGTCAAAGCAGACGGGTAAGGAATCTTAAATTATAACAATAATGTTTCCAAATATCTAGATTTATTTTTAAAGAAAAAGAAAATACAGATATGCAAATGAAATTCAATTAGAAAAAAAGTCAATTTGTACCTAAAACTTCGCACAGACTAGAGTGTTTTGTTTTGTCACCTTCACAATAATCTTTCAAAAATGGCGGCAATGGTAATTGTAAAGGGAGGTCACTCTACTATAGTCAAAATATCTAAGCAAGATATCGGCCCTACATCAGTCAGATATTGATCGAGAAGATATTGAGCCGATACTGAGCCGGCATAATAAGATTTTCATAAACCAAAATTTAATATTGATTGATGTATAAATATCATTAAATCACAGTTTTTAAATAAAATGGTGAAAGAAAAGACGATATATATGTACACCAAGAACATATCTATATCGGCCCGACATCGGCAAATTTTGCCGATATGCCTACTTTCACCCGAAAAAGGCCCGATACGGTCATGTTTGCTTGGGTATGACTCAAATTCATGCTACTCATTTGACATGCTTAGAATAGAGCGGGCACTGAAAAATAAGCATGTCAAACCAAAGAAACTGCCCCCTGCTGATAACAGTTATTTGATTCACCTTATGTGAGTATACAGTTTTTTCAACTTGAAGGGCAGTTTGTCTGCAATGTGTTATCTGGCAATTCCTATAGACTTTGGTTACCAGCTGGAGCCAAAGTCTGGTGTTTGTATTCCACAGATGATAGGTCATACCTTTGCTCCAGCTGAACTGTTGAGTGATCTTATAAGTTCATGTTCACATTATTTTAAAAACAAATGTGCTTGTTATGCCAATGAAAGCCATTTACTAAACATGTGGGTGCATAGGGTGTGTTGATGGTACCGAAGAAGATATTAACTGTACTGGCTGATGTCACAAGTGACACTCTAGCTACTGAATGATTAAGGGCCTATAGTAAAACGACAGCTCCGAAATGCGAATATTTAACCTTTTACTCAACAAGCTATTTTTCGACTTATCTAAAAGGAAATAATCTAATGGAAAATATGAAAATCTAGGCAAAAGAAAATTCATTTTAAGTTCTACTATTCGAAGATGATGAAGAGCTGTAAATACAGTAGACCTCGCGTTGGCGTTCCCAGCTTGGTTAAAGTTTTGCGTGCAAGGCCTTTTCTCAGAAACCATGTCTGCTATTGCATTTAAACCTTACACATGTATCCAAGACCATAAAATGACATTCCAGGACAAGGTCCATAAATCTAGATTTGATTTTTCCTGAATTATTTCCCCCTTTTGAAATTAGAAATTTGGTTTAAATTATGCCTGCAAGGTCTTTTCTCAGAAACCATATGTGTTTGGCATTAAAACTTCACACGTGTATTCGAGGTAATCACATGACGTAGTAGGACATGTCCAATATCTCTTGACTGGATTTTTGCTGAATTATTCCCTCTCTTTTGGACTAAAAGTTTTACATACAATGCCTTTTCTCAGAAACCATAATTGAAACTTCATACATGTATCCGAGGTCAAATCGTGACTTTGCAGGCCAAATTCTATAACTCTAGAATGGAGTTTGATTGAATTGTAGGAAATGGGGTATTTTTTCAATAGCCATCAATTACAGGGGCGCTAAAAGGCGCTTGTGGGGAGAAATGGGTTAGTCGTACTTACTGACAATGAATAATGTGTTTTTCAGAATGTACTATTCAATTTTCATAACGCCAGTAATGAATTATGAAGATTTTCAAACATTATGGATACAGAATAGACCTAGACAAACATGGATCTTGATCTGTGATGCACATAGTTTGAAACTTGCAAACGCAGATCAGAGGGTTACAGGTGCCCTCTGATCTGAGTTGCACTGTTTGCAAATAATGTCAGTGCATTCTAAAGAGGTCTGTATCATTGAAAGGGTTGGGAGGAAATAAGGCTGCTATATTGAAATGAGTTATAGCTAGTGACCAGTGATTAAACTTCACTTGCATACTTGCAGATACAGAAATAAACCTTTATAAGGGCTTTTGTCAGAAGGATTTGTAGTAAAATGAATTCTTACTATTGTTAAAGGCTTAATTGCTAATAGCTTTTTCTCTTTTTTATATTAAGCTCATTCAAAACTCAAATGCACTGAGTTTAGAATAGAGATTTATACATTTTCATGCATCAAACTAAAGTTAATGGTAAACCGTGTATGATATTTTTAATTTTTCTCCCATTTATATGATCTCATTAATATTCATGCAAATACGTTAATCAATATCATTATGCATTGACTAACCTGAAATGCATTGGCTTCCATTTTGGACTAGTTTGATTGTTTAATCCCTAATATGCCAAGATATAAGCGTTTCTGTTTCTATATACTTTAATAACTATTACTGGAAATGAGCAGTTACCATAGAAACACATCGTTCGTTTCTCTTTTATCTGATTTATCTTGTCCCAAATGAAGTTTCTTCAATCTGTGATAGTATTGTCGGGAAAACGTAACGTCGTTGTACCGCACTTGATACCGCGCGTTGACGTCAGTAACGTCAACGTCATCATTGTTGTTGTTGTTTTTTATTTAACGTTAGTTTGAATGTATGTAGTAAAGTATGAGAACCTAAACACCACGCTTAGTACTTCATTCACCCTCAACTACTTTTGCGATATTGGTGCCGTGCTTATCAACGATGAATCTACAGAAATTAAATACGCAGAGGCAGGGTTACCGTGGTTTCGTGGAGAAATCTCTCAACAAAATCGAAGGAGCAAAGGAGAATTCGACATTTTTGGCGTTTGACACTATTCTGGAGAGAATCGAAACTACGACGAACATTCTACAGACACGAGAAGATTCAGTCGCAAACAGGGGTGGAAGGGCTAGCAGAAGAAACTCTTCAAAGTCAGGAATATTTAATAGATCTTGATATCAAGCTGCGTCAATTTCGACAATTGTGCAAGAACCAGAGGCAAGTTCCGCCCGAAAAAAACGTTAACGATTCCAGGAGAAACGATCACCGTGATTCCAGGCGAGACGATCCCCACAATCCCAGGAGGGCGATCACCGTGATTCCAGGTGAGACGATCACATCGATTCCATGAGAGACGATACGCACGATTCTAGGGGAGACGACCGTAGCGTTTCCAGGGGAACCCATCGACGAGATTTTAGTGAAGAAGACCAACGCGATGATAGGAGAGATGATCAACTCAGACCCAGGAAGATGCAACTCAATGGTAATGCCTTGAATTCTGCCGATTCTTTAGGCAATGACCGTGGAACTAGAATAATAGTTTTTGATGCAATCAAAGTCATTTAAAACCGAAAATTATATAGGATTTCATAAATAAAAAAAAACAAGGGTGTGTTTCTTTGCTCTTGTTTGGGACCATTTTCATCTATTTATCCTCAATACTGATCAAAATATATAGGTTTTTGGCATATAAGTGTTGCCATTGTATTGCCAGAAAGCAAGGTTGCCATGGTAAGAGTAAGATTCCTACAGGTCCGCACCACGAGTTGATCATTTATGCCGACAGATCCCAAAACTAGAGACTTGGCCAAACGTTTTGGTATCTAGCGTTGCCATGACCTTATTAAAGAAATAATGACTAAATAAATTCAGAAGTCTTTTGAAAGAGAAAATTAATCATTTCTGGCATGTTACGCTGAGCTTGCATTCTTTACAGATGAACAAGTTAGGCGTTACACGTTATGGACTTGCTTCAAAGTTTGTGAAGCACTCACTTTTCTTCTGGATAACATTTTTGTTCGCTATGGGAATGCCATTTATCGTCAAGTCATTGGTATTCCTGTGAGTACAGATTGTGCACCACTTGTCGCGGCCTCGTTTTTGTACTGCTATGAGAGAGATTTTATGTTTTGTCTAAACCCGGAATCACAGGCAGATATCATCCATGCATTTAATGATACATCACGATATTTGGATGACATATTTAATATAGATAACCCCTATTTTGACAAAATGCATACTTCTATTTACTCTAAAAGATTTCAATTAAATACAGCTAATAATTCGGATATAGTTCTCCGTAATACCTCTTACGGGGTTTATATTTCACAACTTATTCGATTTACTAGAGCCTGTTCTTCTGTTGAGGATTTCAGTAATCGCAATCGTGTTATTACTGAAAAGCTCCTCAATCAATGATACAGGCATGACAAACTTCGTAAAACCTTCTTTAAATTCTATTATCGAAATATCTCTCTCATTGGCAAGTATAAATATAATTTAAAGGCACTCTTGCGACAAGGTATTTCACATCAAGAGTTTTATGGTGATGTGATTTACTAGCTTCGGAAAATAGCTGGACATACCCATTTTCACACTTTATTTATAAAACGTATTAAAACTTTTATTAAGAAGGACTATGATCCAACAATATTACAACGCACTGCAACCCTTTTACTGTTGATCATCACGCCTTCCTCTTTGCTTGTGCGACGACAGGAAGGTCATAATACTCTATGAAGACTAATATGAAACCCCAAAACGGGAGGAGTATGTCGGATCCATATGTATTGTGCCCGTTCTGTCGTGCCCTTGATGGCTGCTCTACAGTTGCTATGACTTCTGACAAGTAATTGAGTACATTGATGATTGGCGAAAACAGTGAATAATTTTTATTTGGTCTGTGTTCCACATATACTTTACAACTGGATTTGCCATCAGTGATGGTGTGGAGTCGGACGGGAATTACGTTTATTTACACTATACGTCTGATCGGGTGATGATGGGATAAGAGTGAGGTGGGTTGCCCCTATACCGGTTAAAACCCCCAGTGGCGTTTTTGCCACTGACCGTTCCAAGGCGGTAATCCTGCCTTCACTCTAGTTTTATGTCTGTAACCTGTCTCTGTGCGTATTCTAATTGTTTGGGCTCGCGCGTGAGTGTATGTGTATGTATGTATGCCTGTGTGACTGTGTTGAAAGAGAACTTGTTTCAGTGCTATTCGGTGGTTGTTTGTTTTGTATGTGGTGTGTCCTGCAAGACATTCTCTTCTAAATTTGTTATACATCATGAGCCAAATCACCCCTCAAAACATCTGATTGTCACTCTACTGTTGCCTGCGTCTTTTCCATTGTCTAACCAAGAGAACCCTGTAACTCCATACATTAGACGTATTTAATATGTTGTCTGTGGACCTGTAACATATGCCTAATAGTTGTGTTGATATATTTCATTGAGGCATAAGTATAATAGAGTTTCCCGCGGGGTATTGATATACTTATCCAGTTTTATTTCCGCGTTATTGTGAACGGTAGGTTTATCTAGGTGATTACAACGGTTTCAAGATATGTAGCAAGGGTATTCATTTTCTTTATCCTTACAGTCTGCATCAATACGCCACACTCGCCGATAGCAGTATGACAATAAAATAGACTAGTTCCGGTGAAGCTCTGGAAATAAATGATATTACATAAATACAAAGAGTTATAATATTTGGGAGCTTTCAAAAGCTTATGCAAACTATTTATGTGTGTTATCTTCTGAAATTAATCAGTTACAAAAGCTTGGTCTCGGCTATGTATTGTATGTCATACTCTAAAGTAGAACGAGGGTTGGTCGCTGGGTCTGTTGATAAGGACAATAAGGTTATTATGATCCAGTCCTCCTGCTTGTGTGTGTTTTTAAAATGGATATGCTTCATTGCTAGGTGGGTAGTCTGTTTTGTTTTCTGCGCATCTTGCTAGAATTACATATTTTTTCCTTTTCAACGTTCTCTTCCTTTGCATTCAATAATTTATAGCCCTAGCTTAGGGAATGTCTGTTTAAGTCTCCAATAATGATAAATTTGTATTGTTCCTGAGACGGATGTGGGAGCTGATTCATTTTGTTTGGCGAACTGTACATATTACTGACTGTCAGTCTTCTGGTATGTAGAGCGCATAACCCCTGATGAAACTTATGTGATTCTTGGTGAGATGAGTCTTTTTTTGTAATAGTAGGTGTTAATGCTATTTGTCACTCAATCGTCCTGCGTTAACCCCCCTCAGCATAGTAATGCATAATCCTGGAAGGAAAATGTTATTAGTAGCAGTACTCTGATCCTCCTGGTCACATTAAGAGCCTCAAAGTCATTGTCATGTGCTAGGCGTGAGTCCCTTTGAAGCCTTGGTCCCGGCGCCGCAATAACCTTCGCGGGGTAAGCAAGACGACTCCCACATTGTTCAAGCGATACTTGCACGTCGACGCGATGGTTGTTGCGTGAAGTGTCCGGTTTTTACCCATGCCCTTTCGGTCTTGTTCTTCTCCGATTTTAGCTTTTTCTAAGGGGGGGTCTCCTTTCCACAACTATCGAGCCTACTATATACGGATTTTATATTAGAGTTTGTCTTCTCATAAAAGACTAGTCTTGTCCGGACTAATGATTGCCTTTTGTCCAGTCTCAACGACATTTGCAGTTTCCAAAAAGCTGCCGTTGGATAAATAAGGTTACTTTTCATCCGCCCGCTCTGCCACAACGACATAAGATTCTCTTAAAATCGTTCCATCGTTGGGACTATAATGCGGCCAATAGTTGTATTGAGCAGCGGGCTTGTTATATTAGGTGCATGTTGTCCACATGTTGCACATTCAACTGTTAGTAGAAACAGATCCGCCACTCAAAGGCCAAGTGGGGGCAGCACTCAGCTGTCAGATGTGCTCGAGGTTGCGCTTGCCTTTTGGGGTATAATGTAGGTTGTAAGAGTTCATCCTCACATTACCTCGGCTATGATTACTCATGCATTCGCATTCAAGAATAAATGTCTACAGTAACTACCACTTTTATTTAAAGACGGGCTAGTACGGGCTCAAAGTCCTATTTTACACTTTATTATGATGACAGTTGTCAGAATGCACTTGTCTCTTGTATTTATAGGCTTAAACACCGGCGTGTTGAAGCAAAACAACTTTAAGCATTACAATTGGTTGGAAGATGTAAGGACTTTTGAATTGATCAATTGTCGCTAGTCGAAATACTAAATAGAGCAATTTATTGGCGATGTGTTGATAGCAAATTATTATTAGCTTTTCGATTAACTGTACCGTTTCAAGTTTGGCATATTTAAGTTTATACTAAGCACAATATGGAAAACCATCTCATGCACGATGTCAAATAAATTGATGCTGCTTAGAATCAATTTTTTTCTAACTTGCATTCGATTTTTCTTATTAAGATTTAAATCTTAGAAGTATTACACACCATTTTTTAATTTCTCATATGTGTCAACCGTCACAATTGTATTTTGTTACCGTTTAAGGCACGATAAGCCACATACAACGTTAATTAGTATATGTCAATAAACGATTATTGGAAACATATTAATGAAAGTATGCGAGTTATTTATAATTCAAATGGGTTTCCTTGTTATACAACAAGACATATGTGGTATTTGTATATGAATCATAATTTGTAAAATACCATGTTTTCCTGCACTTGATCATTCAGGTACACGCTTCTTGTAATTTATGAATAGTAATTGGATACTGACGAATGACATATTGTATAATTTAAATAAGACAGCTATAAACATATAGGGTAAATGTGTATTTTTGAGACAGAAATTGTGAAATGTCATTGTAATAATAAGTTAAATAAAGCGGTTGTTTCACACTAATTCCGAATTGCATATAAAATTAAGAGCAGATAGCTTGTTTATAAAGGAATGCTACGCAAATAGGAAAACTTTGCTTTTATGTAACCGATTTACATTAATGTCTATTGTGTATGTTTCTTTACGTCTTGACATTCCCGTGCCGTTTGTGCCTTGTAAAATACCGTTTACAGGAAAAAGTATATGTCTTATTCCCAAACTTTAATATTACGCTTTTGTTTGAAGCAATTGAGGTATCAATAATTTATCATCTCATTTATACAGATACACAGTTAACTAATAATGTTTAGTTTTACTGCTAGTAAAACGGTTTTTTTTATATTACATACTTATGCTCTCTCTTATAATCTAAAACTGATTTCATAGGCCGTGCACAGCTCTACTTCATTTTTGACACTACCGCTAGCTTTGGTACTCTATGTTAAATACTTTGGAAAAGTATTACTTATGAATGACGGATGAAGACAATATAACATATATATGCCTCTCTTAGAACAAGAAATATTTTACAAAAGAAAATATGTAAGAAACATGTTTGATACTTCAAAATCTAAATGTACCAATTCAAACAAGGTTAGGAATTTCTACTATACATTGCTATGCCATGGCACTTAACAATGTATTACGTCTTGCCGTGACTCGCTGTATCCCTAGATCTGACCATATCTGGGCGAAGGGTGAGGATCAATCACCAGATTATCAGCATAAATACGTTAGACAGGCTCAGCGGTTTTAATGTAATTAGATCTCACGTTAAGTCCATGAGGGGTGAATTCTACAGGTAACGGCGGTCACAGAATCTGATACCAAGACAATGACATTAAACAGGTTCTGCAATTTGATTGACTTCCCTTTGCCCTCTTATGAAGTTTGCCTAAGAAAATATATGCGCAGATCCAAATGGGGTCAGGGGGCTGAGAAGGATCCCCCTCAGGAACATGGTCGGACGACCCACCCCCCACCCCCATGCGGAAAATGGCTGGATCCACGCACATTCTATTATAAAAGATAAATACACGTAAAGAATGTGATTCTCTATGTATGTAACGGATATCTCAATGTAAATCACGATATTAATTCCAAATCGCTCGGGTTAGCTCCGCTCTGTCATGTTGACAATGCTTAAAATCTAAAATGCAACTGTTCACTCGTCGAAACAAATAAAATATTTTGGAAATTGATGCGCATTTTAATCACTGTATCTTTGGCAAATATGCCCCGGATATACAATACTTTATCCGGCCTTGGTTATAAAAGAGTCAATTTGTACGCTTAAAAGTTTTTTAGTAGACCCCTGAATTTAGTTCGACATCAGCTATTCGAGGTCCGCCTCCACCGCCTTCTGACACACGTCAGAATCAAAAATACACTGTTCTCTTGCATTGCTAACAGTGTTTATCATTATCTGACGCTTAATTTCAAAACATGATGACTGATGTAGGTCTATACTATACATATAGGTTATTCCATCGGACTTATTTTCGCCCAACATTTCAAATGTGATGCATTCCCACGAACATCGATGGATGAGAAACGAAACACACAAAGCAAAACATTTGCACCACTGAACCCTTTCCTCCACAAGCTATATATAGTATAATCCACAAGGAAAACATCTGATGGAAAATATAAAATCCAAGGCAAAAGAAAAATGCCATTTTTTAATTGTATTGAAATAATTGTATGAAATCATTGTTATGAGAAAATGCTCCATATCCTAAAATGATTTCTATAGTCAGCAGGTCTAGGTGCGCTAAAACGACCTTCTCTTGAGAAAACGCTTAACTTGTCGGCGTCCATCATTAATTTTATAGATCGCCGGCGGGAGTCGGTGCCCCTAATGGAATGGAAATGTTTATTGTCTACTGGAGGAGCAGTTATAATGCATGTTCATGATTTCCCTTTCACGATGAAATTTGTAACTAATAACGATATTGAAATCTGTCTAGAGGCGATGATAGCAGCACCGATATCAAAACGTTTACCGGTGAGGTGTTTATGCAATTTCTTCATTCTTTATTGTTACATGTATACGAAAATCTTATACTACTTGAATAGTTCTACCTGATCCAAGGCGGCTATCCAACGCGTCTGTTGGGAAAAGGACACACATATGTAATTGATTGTAATAAAACAATGCGCAGGGCTCCCGTATTTAAAGTACGTATCTAAATGCTGATATGTCAACCTAGTAGTTCAAGCAAACATTGAACGACAACTTTTTGTTATTGACCAAAATGAAAAAATTTTTCAATAGATTTTAGATTAAGTGAAGATAGATTAACACCGGCATAAATATATATTTTTGACGGGTACTTTGCGCATTAGGTCATACACATGTGTAGCGCTATGGCTGAGGAGTTCAATATTTTGTTTAATGTGGGAGGTGTGTCGTTTTCCTAAAGGTCACGTTGGATAGCAACGTTGTGATCAGTTAAAATGAAATCGGTTGAAAGGTTGACAGTCCTACATCATAACGTTATAATATTGTATTCAACTGCCCGAATCCTTTATCTCGTATTCAAGTCTATTCCATGTAAAGTTATACAGAAAAATAAACATTATTGTTTACTTTTTCAACAATAACGTAACGCAAACTAAAGCAAATGATATGGAAATATGACATTTTTTTACCATCTTTGAAGAACTATTACTTATGGTGACAGACAATTATAAGCCAGACGCCAAGTAACTCGGCGTCTGATCTGGTGCCAAAACTGTTTGAACATATTGGCAGTGATCAGTGTCGAACGCGTTAAATGGTACAAAATAGCGTTTCTCCAACTGCACATATATGACGACGTGAAGATGATATACAATAACGCCAATATTGATGTAGGTATATTCAATTGTATATAAAAACGCATCACAAACCTTCAGACACATAGTAACCAATAGTCGAAAAAGGCGGGAATATAGAACGCTCACAGAGCAGAGCCACTCGTGTTACATATATAATTGAAGGGAAACGCACCGTAGGGTTAAAGTTTTTACAATATTTCGCTACCTTATTAATGCACAAAATTGAAACTCTGCTAGTCGACTCTCCTGTAAACTCTACCAAATGTCAAAATCGCTCAACTGTGTAGACATTTATGACCCTCGGGACGGACGATACAAAATAAAAAATCATATGAAGCACTGGGATAAGACCTACAATAAAAGATATCGTAACACATTTTTGTTCTCTTGAACAGCATCGATCTCCGCTGGAAATGGACGGGTCTCCGACCGACCATGATAGGTGTGTCAACGCGTGACGTTGCAACGTCAAGAAAGCATTATATGTCTTGCCCATTTACGTCACTGTTCTCTTACTGCCACCGTAACCCCTTTTAATACATGATTTTATCGCCGTATTCATCCCAAGTCTTGTAAAACATGCGCGAAGCTAGTCTGAGGGCACGAAGGTCTTTCGTCGGTCTTCCCTCGGTCTTCCCTCGGCACCTCAAGGTGTTTTCCAATGAGACTTCTTTACAGATGAGTTTTGATGAGTCAGTGCCTCTCTTTTTTCGCCTAGACCAGGGTGACCATAACTGGGCCATGAAAAATCCGGAGATCATGGCAAATATTCATCTTTATGCATGCTACGAAAGAAACTATGATGGCATTTGCAAACAGCTTGGATCCCAATGAGACGCCGTGTTACACGGCGTCTCATT
>JAULCE010592158.1:0-16135 GCA_032359355.1 Macoma nasuta | reverse complement strand
GCTCGAACTTCGGTTAAGTCGAGCTAATTTCGAGAGTCCCAATGAGCTCGAGCCAACGAAGTTTGACTGTATTTGTAGACTTACACGTTTAATACAATCGCTTCTCTAGATTTCATACAATAAATGGTCAGAACCGGTTCAGTATGAAATTAAGTGATAATGGTTGATCGAATAAGGACGTCGCGTAATTATTTTAAACATTAAAATTCAGACCGGTTTTCACTTGCACAATATTTACCATATTTGCTTGACGGTAGCAGAAGGTGCTTATACGTTTCACCGCCATAAGCCATAAACAACGATTTCAATCAATGCAAGGCAGGATTAGACACCGCTATAGAAGGCGGCGTCTGTTCAGAGACTTAATTATATTTGCAACAAAATTTAGTCCGATCATTAGGGATTCAGAACTTACAAAGTTTATATCTGTATTAGTGTCTTTTCTGTAGCTGGAAATATTTCGTAAAAAGTAACATCGTACTACATTTGTTACTATATATAGTAACATATTAACATCAAAATTGACCAAGCATAAGGTTACAGAGTAGGCCAATTATACACCATATGACTAGCAGCGGGTCAGTACGGCGATGGGTGCCAGTCGGCAAGAAAATTCTTAAGTAAAAGATTCATTGAATGCGACGTCGTCGTTCAAAACAAAACAAACTCTTCTGCGCTAGGAAAAAATGACGTTAGAGCAGCGGCTTCTCTTGCGGAATGGCTCTAAGAGTTTAACGGTTAAATTGATGCCAAAAAAACCGAGTGCGTACATTGAATCGACAATGCTAAAGATAAGTTCGATGTTTTAAGAGCATGAACATAACTAATTAATAAGTTTTCCAAACGAACGTTACATTCTAGTTATGTACGATTCGAGTTCCACAGTTGGTATTTCTTCAGACTGTCTGTTTCCCATCGTTACCAGCTAATCATAGAACCACTAACTTTATATAGTTTGTTTTTTGTTTTCCTCTTGCACACTAACTGTGTTGTATGTTCATGATTAATTCGAATTAGTATGCCATTGATCTCTGCACCAAGTCTATTGTCCATCTCTAATCTCTAAAGCACATTCCGAAAAAGAACATGCATGGTCTGTCGTCAATATAAACAAAACCAAAAATATAACCCCCCAGCCCTAGTCAACCATATGATAACCTCTTTGAAGCAATCAATCAACTTGATACAAACTGCCCAAATTATAAGTTGAACGGATGTTGCCTGTATACACATATTTCAAACAGGCTGATCTAGGACTACACTGATTTGCATAGGCGACTCAAGTCGGCATGGCAAAGAAGTGGAGTCCAAGATCAGACGCCGCCTTAGAAAGCGGCGTCTGATCAGGGACTTTACGTTTTTGGCAGCACAATTTAGTCGGAATATCAGGGAAAACCCAAGGTTAAGTAAATACATTTAGTTATTTACTTCGTTAAAGTATTTAATTAAAAAGCAGTAACAACATAAATCTACAATTTTAAAATGGCGACGAAAGGGCCAATGGCGTTTCTTAATGAGACAGCCGTCATGCCTACATGTCAAAAAAGACAAATGCACAAATCAAAGCATTGTTTTGAATTCTACATTAGAACAAAAGGGCGATTGATGCAACACATGCATTTAGATTTGAATAGCTTAACAAGTTACCCAAGTCAAATACATAATAGCAGTACAAAATTATAGGGTGTTTTACTACAATAGTATAGACAATGTTATATCTGATAAATACAATTTATCAATTTCACCACTGAATATTGTGTTTGTATCAGGTATATGCAGATAGGCTCACCTTATTTCGTCTTCATATGTCACGAGATCCAGTTCTTTACTCATTGTATATTTTGATCCCATGTTTTTTCTTGTTTGACTCGAATTTATATACATGATATTGTTTGTTTTATTGTTATTTGGGTTCGTGTCGATTGAGCAGTATCAGATTTATTTCGCTACGCCCGGATAATTACAGGATGGGGGTAAGCGAGACCCAAAGCACTGATGTGAACCAAAGTTGAACAATCGATATACTGCATGCTAGCCAGCATGAACACTTCGATATGTGTAAGGCCGACATTAAACCCAACTCGACAATGGTCAAGTGATTGCCAATCAAAACTTCACTAAGTATGATCTCCTAGTACTATCGTCTGTTTTCTTTATTCTCTCATTCATGTATTCCATGTGAGATGTTACTTGGACCTATATACATGTGACTTCCCATTGCTTAGGAAATTATTAGGTCTTTAAAAACTACGCATCTGTCAGTATGGTGAATGGGTAGTAACAATGTTTTGGAAAAGGTCGTCAGTATTCATAATAATTCTATTTGATATTTAGGCAAATGACACTAACGTGTATTCGGAAGAAGTCATCGGTCTTTATGAGCAAATACTCAATTTCCGCCAATATTTTCAAGAGCCATTTATTGCAGAGGCTTCAACAGGCGTAATTGTGGATCATAGGTTTACTATGTTGTCGTTTTCTTTCAAATACCCGATGGCATTGACACACACTGGACGTTCCAAAATTGCGTGCAATTTATGTCAATAACAATTTTGAGTACATTACATTCACTGTCAATAAAGGCTACGACATAGAACATCATCGTTTGTCTTGTGCGGTCCAAGACAGTAATTGGGACAACTATTAGGCGCAATTCGAAATTGAAAAACAATAAAACTGTCTCTGTATCATCCAGTAGCCGTTTGTCAAATGAACATTTATTTAAAAAATACCGATGCATATGGGATAAATTAAGCCTGGTCATGGGACTTTGGATAAAATTCACGAAATAAGCTGTACTAAATTCCAAACAAATATGGTACAGCAAAACGTGTACACAGAAGAATACCAGACAACTGGTAGACTATCTAGCTCGAAATTGAGATCTATCAGAGAAGCGAAAATGTCTCTTGCAAATAAAAAAAGACGTACGTAGAGAAATGTGCGTGTTTGTGAAGTTAGCCAGACGTACGAGATTTCGACTGAAATAACGATTAAATGTTGAGTTTCGACATTTCGACTTATCTCATTACAACAATAAATGTCAAAATAATGTCGAATTTCGACATTTAAATAGTCTCCAGAAATGTTCTCGAATTTCGACATTTCGACATTTCTCCAAACCCTCAAAATTGTCGAATTCGACATTTACTTAGTCTCTAGAAATGTCACATTGTTGTCGTGTTTTGGCATTTCGGTTTTCTAAAAATTCTCAAAACTGTCGCAATTTTGTCGAATTTCGACATTAATTCGTTCTCCAGAAATGTCGATTTGTTTTTTTGAATTTTGACCAATACAATTTTAACTTTGTCTCCAGAAAAGAGATAAGTCAAAATGTCAAGATGTCGAACATCGTGCTAACTTCACGCAAATCATAAAAAAACTACCTATGTAGTCTTTGGTATCTCAAACTTGATTAATGTCGAATTAATGGATCAATCGAAACTAAAATCTGAACTTAAAGCATACGTATTTGCTCTGTGTATACATGTACGTATCGAAGACTATTGGTTTTAGTTTAGATAAACTGAAACAAAGTCCTTTCGACTTCATTATAACGAATTTTGACTACATGTATATGTCTTGAGGGATATAAATTAAACGACTGGTCTCTGTCTAACGTTTATCACAATATATATATTGTTTTTATAGTGACTCTGGATTCTTACAAGTATTTGAATTTGATTGGCTTTTGACAAAGTAGCCTAGAAAATACGTCTAATGAGCGACGGGCCGGTTAAATACAAGGGGAGGAAGATCCCAGTATCCTGTTTGAGTTGAACAAAAGGACAACTGGATAACACCTTTTTACCCACTGCAGCCAGCCGGAAGGCTTCATCACATTAACGTATTAATCTTTGGCGATGCAAAATGGAATAACATAACTATTCAGCCACGAAGGCCACATGAAAGACTCGTCAGATAGGTCTTACAAAGAAGTCCCCACTCTTTCTACAAAATGAGATTCGACAATTCACCGGAATGTATAGTTTAATACAGAGTCCTGTTGAAAGGCAGGAATACAAATTTTCTACGCGTTTATGAGTGTCAAACAATTTTGGTATCGTATCTACTCTGATGTTAATTTCTCAAACAAACTGTCACCAAATATTGTCGGATTGTGATTTTTAAGTTACCGTTACTGTAAAATTAATTGGATTTCATTTGTGACATGCCATGAGTTTACCGTACTTAATGAAATTGTCAATTAACATGGTGGGCCGTAACTAATGTTATCCAAACTTGAGGCCCGACCTTTTTGCTTAAATATGTGTAGTTCAAATGTTGATGTTTTGTTACCAATTGTAATTTATATGTACACATATTGAACAATAAAATATGTTTAAACTGAACTGATGAAAATATCGCAATGTTAACCCTGTGTAATCCTTTAAAGCATCCACATAATTATTTAACTGTTACTCTGGCGGTGTCACTCAAACTACCATCAACTCTGATTATTGTAGTGTTATTCATCTTCAGATACTTTTCAATTCGTTC
The DNA here is from genome assembly GCA_032359355.1 of Macoma nasuta. NCBI lineage: Eukaryota > Metazoa > Mollusca > Bivalvia > Cardiida > Tellinidae > Macoma > Macoma nasuta. The sequence continues at coordinate 11,635 of JAULCE010592158.1, read as the reverse complement.
CAAATGTATTGTAACTAATGCCAAAATTCTAAACAGCTGAAATTCGAGTTACTTCAGAATATCGTCGGTGTTACTCTAAAAGGACACAAGTGTCAAACTTGTCAACCAATACACACCTAAAGGTGCCACCAACATCTTGCTTTACGTCAGTGACGTCACTTAGAATTATGACGTCAGAAATGTAAATAACATGTTTGCTCTCTACGACCGGGTGCTAAAATGATTGTTGAGCGACAATCGGTCATCAAATTGTGTGTGCGAAATGGAATTTCCAAAAAAAAAAGAAATTTATTGAAATGCCAAGCAATGCTTATGGGAAGCTGCAGTGAAGAAAATATCCATCTATAAATGGTACAATCCGTTTCAGAAGGGTCGAGAGAAGATAGGGGATAAGGAGCGCAGACGTCAAATATACAAGACGCTGTCACACGTTGCCGCCTTCAAGGATTTGTTAGACAATGATAGGCGCATAACTATCCGAGAAAGGTCGCTATTAATAACCTAAAGCGATAAACATTTAGGAAATGCTTTGCAGTCATGGATATTTCGTTTAGAGGATATTATTATGAAAAGGACTAAATGGTATAGTTAAAACTGTTTGTATGTGCAGGTGCGTTGACGTTGACGACAATATTAAGTTGGGTCGGGTTTTCTCCAGTATCGTTACGGTAGTGACAGTAACTGTGCATGTATATAAGTTTGAGTGATGAAAATTTGTAATCACATTTGAATTATATTAATTGTTTTTTCTATAATATTTTCAGCACTAACAGAACTATAATAAATAATTAGAACACTTTTCCGCGAACTTTTGGATCACCTCTCGTACATGTATTGTATACGAAAAACATTGCCAAATGAAATTACTTTTTTAAACATTCGTATGGGATTTCCATCAATACGCAAATTCAAAGTTACGAAGACATTGCTATACGCGCCTTCATTTTCTTACGGTTGTTTTGAGAATTCGGGGTGTTTAACAGTGTGACTAACAGTCGTATCTAATAAAGTTTATGTTTTTATTTAACCGATACAAATTACTGTACCAAAGCTTCGTTGCTATGTGTCTAAGTTTAGAGAACTATGAGCATCGTTGTATGATTTCAAACATTGAGACAATTAAAAAAATGAACACCATATCAAGTTTCGATCGAGACTTCAAAGTCTGATCAGATCTGCATTGTTTTGAATGGTAGAGAACAAAAAACATTATGTTACTATGAATTGTAAATATTATATCTTCTGACCAGATGCCGTGTCAGAGAAGTTGCGGCTTATTTGTATAAACTCTGTTTATACTGCCTTAAGGCTGAAAATCAAAAGCGGTGCTACATTAGCCGCGGACGTTGTTTAACTTTAGAAAACGATTCGAAGCGTAATTGATACTGACCAGAAATTTGGGTCGAGCAGTTTCTTCATTGACAATTAGTACTTATTGTATATTATGTTTTAATTTCCTCAAAGTCAATTAAATCCATGTCTTTGGGACGGATAGGATTGCAAAGCGATTAAAAGCGTTCAAATGCTGAAAGCACAATTGTTTTCTCCATTTTTCATGATTCTATCTTCGGAAACCTCCGGTATTTCTCCTATCTATATTTACACCGAAGAACCATCCTACATATGACAACAGCAGCAGATTTATCAGCATGAACATATTGTAATGTGCTATACATAAAATATATTAAAACACGCTATACAGGTTAAACCTTACAATGTACAGCACAACAAACCATCGTTTCATACTCCCTAAGAGATCATCAGGTACGATAGTTCCACAGATAAGAGGCTGCGTGACAATAAGCAATAAACCAGGAAGACAGCCGAATAATCTCTCACGTTTCTAATTACAGAGGCTTTTGCTTCCGATTAGTCACATGATAATATTGTTATAATGTACTGCAGATAAATCTCGAAGCTCCAGTGCTCAGTGCAATATAACAGTACCAGTTCCACATCAGATAGAATTTATTAACTTCGTGTACTACCTGACATTTATAAACCACCTTGTCGGAACGACCGCGTGTCATCAAGTCAGACGTAAATGCATATTTTGAAACAACACTTACATGGAACGACACGATAAGCATACAGAAATACGGTTTTCTCAACAATATTTTTAGAAACTCAACATGTGCCAGACTAAATATTTAGTTTGAAAGTTTATATGAAACAAGCTCTTTGAACTGATATTTATAACGTTCGATCCCTCATTCATTATAATAATCTCTACGTAGATGTGAACGTTTGAAGTGCACGAGGGACTTAGACCCGCCGGTCACATTCACCTGACTCTGACGAGACAGGACGGAATGCATACCCGAATACCTGAGCACAAAGGCGGGAAACCATTTTTACCAATATCAAGGCCATTGATTAAACCAGCGCGGGACCGAACCCGTATCTCCTGCTCCCAAAACGGACGCTCTACCAGTTCGCTATGGATTGGACACTGCTTCTTTCGATCACATGTAATGGGTTGGCCACAAATATGCCACAAATATGCTAAAAAACAAATTTTATAGTAGTAAACTTTCTAAACAAAATTTCAAAGAAACATTGCAATACAATCAATATATATTGACGTGGCCATTCTCTCTAAAACGACGTAAGAGCCATTCTGCAAGCCTAGTTCTACTTCGTATTTGAAATATATTATGGTTATGGCTGACCCTCCCCCCCTCCAACAAAATCAAAATCAATATTTGGCTTCAAACGTTAGAATGCTTAAATTAGTAGTTTTCTGTAAAAATTAAAAACAGTTAACAAATGATAACAAAAGGCACTTCTCTCATAGGGAAATAATTACGAGGAAAAACAAATACAAACATCTGTATTATAGTACTGGAAATCCAATAACTCTTTACGAACGATTTGAGATAAACGACAGGTCCATTTAATGGGTTATTATGAGCGCATTCAACATTCCCATTCAATATCAAAGATCGCGGGATAGAACTTGTTCAAACAAGAACGGGATAGAGAGAGTATCATCTTAAGGATCTTAGCTATCATGAATCTCCATTTGAAATGTTCACAAATTATATAGTGCCTCGGCACACATAACAAAAAGAAGCAAATACGATCTTTCTGTAGTTTCTTAAACCTTCAGATGTAGTAAAAAAGTCGAATTGTGTACCAGACAAAATGCCATATTATTACATTACCCATGGCGTGGGGGAGGTAACAAAGAGAGTTAAATTTTGATATCCCATGCACCAGTAGTGACGTCATTCACTTTATACGTGAAGGACAAAGTTATCCTTTATTCTTTATTTGTGTATAAAAACGTTTCTGCTATTTATTATGAATCTGTATATAAATCGAAAAAATCTTAAGTTATACTTGTTTACTGATACATAACAAAATCCGTAACCTTGAAGCCATGTAGTCTTTCCCGCTAAGATATCAGCTTATGTTGGTCAACTTGATTCAGATAAATACAAAAACAACTGATTTAGCGGATAAGGTGATATAAGGAATTTAATATACGTGCTCATATAGTACTGAAAAGTATTAACGCATGATCAGTCATGAAAGATCCTCTATGTATCAAGTAGTAATAGCAATAGACCTATAATCACCTAAATGGGTCAATATTAGGTTCTTTAAACAGTAGTATTTGCCTATGAAACTATGTATATGTATCATCGCTAACCTCTTTTTCGAACTGATTACGCAAACATTGAGCACGCAGTTTGCTCCAATATCATACGTTTATGCAAACTATGTGTTTTAAATGGCATTTACACATACATCAAATACATAATTTAACAGGCGTGGTTATTTGGTAGTGTCTTTGAAACGTCAAGATTTTACATGCTATCGATTTGTTATCTTCTTCTTTAATGTGCAAATGGTGATTCCGTAAATTTGATTGCGATTTATAATATCCCTTCTAGGGCTATGTTCCGATGGGAAACTTAAGTTTTAATGATTTAACATATACAATGATATAAACAAAACGGCGTGTGTATTGCAAGTTGTCATGTATGTAGTAGCTATAATATAGCATGCACTTTGGTATTTCCAGAGGACCGGGGCAAGTTTACACCTTGAATTGGGTGCAAGTATCGCACTCGGAAATAATTTAAGCTTTATGGTGATATTTCGAGCATTTTAAGGAATGAAGTTGAACACCTAGCAAATTCAATCCAATTGCAACAAAATCGTGATATGATATCTTTAAGTGAATCTTTAACGTGAATATAGCTGTCATAATCAATTGCAAGTGTTATTCAAACGGTTGAAGTAAGTGTTTCTCAGATTACAAATGCTATGATAGTAATAAAAAGACATACGAAACAAACTGTAATTGGCAAATTCGAAAGACCTTTAGTTGTGAGTGAATATTTGGCTGAATGCAGCCATGCAAAAATAGATTACAACAAATCAAACGTATAAAATGATTGTTTGAAATACTCTATACATTTGTTTTATTTTTTATCATTTAGCATTGTTTTACGAACGATGATTTGAAGACACAGTATTTAATATATGAGTGTAGTGTTTCTTTTTATATATACAGGCATAAACTTCATTTTTATCTGTAGTTTTCCTATTTTCACGAAATTTGAACTAGTATGATTGTAACGTGAAGGTAGCAATTTGCTGTTTTAGCGACTTGTGCATTACATTCTTACGACTATTTAGCGTAATCATTTATATGCTTCCAACAGGGTAGGATAGCGTTTAGTTGTGGATCTTGTAAGGTGTATTTGACATAACTTGCATGATCTATTTCCTACTTTACTTAGTGTTGTAAATGTATATGTAAAACAGTCCAAATTTTCGTAATCCTAGAAAATACCGGTTGTTACAAACAGTTAATTTGTTCCTAACATATGTCCAACTTCCAGGAACGACCGTACCGGATCCATTCAACGACACTGTATTTCGCCCTAACCGTTCTGCTCAATTTTTTTGCTCAAATTGCAATAGTTAAACATAGTCAGAATTACTTGGTGAAACTTTTATCTTGTATCAAACAGCTTGGATCCAGATCAGACGCCGAGTTTCTGATACAAATTGTTTGAAAATGCTAATAAGGTTAAAATTAGCAGCAGGGTAAGAGTTAGAGCAGAGCTTATGCGAATGTTTCTTGTCTACGCCTACATATGCAAGTGCCTTCATGTACTACAATACTGACCAAATGTCGTCTAAGCCTTCCGATGTGTAAGTTTCCAAGTTTACATTTGGTTACCGGTTATTAAACAACTATAACGCGACAAGTTTGAACCCACCCAAGTAGTAACTAACATATATACATTACATGTAAGAACATGCTAATATAAATTCATTATTTTCTCTTTGAATTGACGGCCGACCATAACGTTTAGAAGTACGACCCCTGACGATAGAAATGTACTGTGAAAACCTATACCGCTTAAGTCAACGAAAGACACAACACATTACTTATGTTCAAAACGCGTCAATTGGAAACACTATTCTTTCAACAAACAATTAATTGTTATGTCTAACTGTTTATCCACGACGTTCCTGGAACTACTAAAAATATAATTTGACTCTTTGATTTTAACTCAAAGTTATCTTGAAGCTAATTAAGTGATTAAAAGCAAACAACGCTACAATTATTCGAGTGCGATACAGTTACGGAAAGACACGAAGAAGGTTATCTACCATTGGTGTCGTTCTTATAAGACGTACGTGACTTTTTGGAAAGGGCACTTACGTCTTTTTGGAACGATGTCGAGATATAACCATCTATATGTTTCTTTATTTGTTAAACTATTTAAACAAGGCCGCAAAATTATAATCAATCGCTTGTATACATGGCCACGGTCGGTTTTTAGCCCAATTACTGCCAAGCAGGTTGTGCACATGCGCAATATTTGTTCTACTTTAGACTTAGACTTAACACACGCCCTCTAGCTTTGTTAGAACCAATGGCCGAGTGTCAAACAGCTTGGATCCAAATGAGACGCCGATTTACTCGGCGTCTCACTCGGATCCAAGCTGCTTGCATATGTGACTACACTCGGGGGTACTGCAGTGAACGGGTTAAATTTCATCTATGGCAAGGGACATCTGTTTTCAAATGTGCCGATATTAACAATCTTAAACTAACCTGGCATATCCTCTCCACGTTCAAATAAAGACAGGCTAGTTACTATTGTGTCGAAATCAATTTCTACACTGCCATAATTCTTACCGGCAGGATCTCTATTAATGTAATAAGACAATTGTAGCGACGAGCTTTTCCAGGAAAGATTCCTCGAATTGATTAGAATAACAGCTTCTTTAATTTATATAGATGCCGCTATACGCCCGGAAACTGAAAGTAGCTTATAAGAGGGTTTAGTTAAATTTAATTTTATCTATAAATCTTTTGTTTTCGTGTTCGATAAATTTACAGTGTTCGGTTCATACGCCAAGGCAGCTAAACATACAATCCATAGAGGCGATATGACAAATGTTGCTTATTACTGGCCTTCTTTTAAATCGCGAACAACTTCTTCTTTAACTTGTTAAAGTAAGCTGTTTAAAGATGGTCCAGCGTAATAAGCCAAAGTATATTATTTTAGTGCATATTTGTATACAGAATATACATCGAAATGATTGATAGTCTTGAAGTAAACATAATGAACATACTGCTTGTACGTAACCTATTATTGAATACATTTCGGTCCTACGATTTGTTCTGTCTGGCTGACACCACATGATAAATAGATGAAGATCGAAATGCCTTATTTTCTGTTTAAAAAATGCTAAACTAAACTATGCTGTTAAGACGATATCATTATATGATGAAATCTCATAGTCGTTGATGTTCTGTGGTATGTGTTTCATTGACTTTTATATAACGTTAGGTCTACTCCACATAATGTAATTCGTTACTGAAACACATATTATGAGGCCGCGTCTTTTGTAGTTTCACTAGTTATTTTATCTCAAATTCAAATCACAAATTAGCCCCCAAGTTTTATTGTGTGTGCTCTCGATCACGTTAGTAAACAATTCCCATAGGCCATAGTATGACGAGTTGATAGAAAGAGAACATGCTATATTGTGTAAAAAGTTGTGGATGGTACTGGCGCACTGTATCATACATATCACTTCCCAAAATATATATAAACTACGCATGAGAACATAGAACTTTGCTATGTTTTGAGGAAATAAAAATGCCATTATCTCTAGTTGCGCAACATGAAACTTTGTCGGATCTGCTCAGTTACCCCTTCACTGCTTACCCTAAACCATAGTATCAGTACCCCGAACCATAGCAAACAGCTTAGATCCGGATGAGACGCTAAGTAACTCGACGTCTCAGCCGGGTCCAAGTTGTTTAACACTCGGCCACATTTTTGCAAACAATTAAGTTAATCTGTGAAGTTTGAAAATGAAGGGAGCACGCGCAGAGTTGCTTCCGGTACTTGTTTTGTCATGAAATTACAAATGTTCTCTTAACATATCGCTTTTTGTTCTGTACTGGCACTTTAAGTACGAACATTGAGAATATACTGACATCTGGAATCTTATCAAAACAGAAACTATTCATCCTCTCGGTGCCTGCTAGATATTTATTGCTACACTGTTTGGACAAAGTGAAAGGCATGCAATATAGTAAATTGTAACAAGTAATTGTAACTGAATAGTACCTTCCTGTAGCGTTGCCTGCTTGATTTGTAACAACAATTAATGGTTCACGATATAAACCACATAGGAACACTCTATTAAAATCCTAGCTGCCTTGTCAGCTACACGTGATAACAGAATTATAATGACAGTTATACGAACAATGGCAATGATTATAATGAAATTAATAAAGCAATATTTAACCCTATATCCCCATGACCCATAGACTCGCCCTGTGTACTAGATGATAGTTGAAACAAAATGTGAGAACTGCAGCATTTGCTCGTAACGACCAAATGCTTTATTTTCTCAAATATTGTCTAAACAATTCAAATATGAAAAAAATCATTGTGCGTTGATATCCATCTTTTTCTATCAGATAATTTCTTTGTGGTTAATTCTGTAAAAGGGAGATCCTTCAAAAGCAAAGAAATTGCTTCTGGAAACAATATAGGAGATGGGCCATATCACATGCTTTAGCCATAGAAAGGCATGACCCTCTTGGGACAGACGCGCCATATTGGTTTTTCCACGTTTATCCCTCCAATAATTGCTCGGCTGTAGCAATAAAATGTAATTTTCATCAGTTCGATATAAACAGAAGTCCAAGGCTGATTAGACTAATGTGTTGGAAACTGAATCCAATCCAGAACGCGGCTAGGTCTCTGTTGCTTATTTAACCCTTGCACCGCCCTATGAGACTCAAATCACCACTGCAATTACTAAGTCCCAAACTAGACGCCATTTAGAAAGGGACTTCACTTTTTTTGCAACAACATTTAGTTCGAGAATTAGGGTTTTGGAAAAGCCAAAGTTTAGTTAATTATTTCTGTTATTAATATCGTTTGAGGTGTTAATCCAAAACCAGTTACAATCGACAATTTAAATTTGGCGCCAAATGGGTTTAGCTATTTCGATGTTAAGTTTTTGTACTCCTACATGTTACGAGACATAATATATTAAAAAGGTATAGCGGGTTGGACTATTATACATCTACTTGATTGATACATTAAATTGATATCCGTGATGTATACTTTGCAAAGTGCGATATTGTTAATGAAACATAAAGAAAATAAAATAAAGAGGGAAACAAGGATAAATTTCTGGAAAACGGCCCGTATATTTGTTTATACTCTGAAAACACAGATGACTTTTATCCAATACAGTGTGCACGTGACTACGATTTGAATTATACACGATATCAAACTCACAATTTACAAAAGTAGTGGCAGATTAAGTGGCAGATTAAAAGCTTATGCTTCATTTGGAAATAGATAAACCACACGTTGGACGCTAATATTACACCGATTACACGTACTCAGATATACAGTACATACACACCAGCAAACTGTTTTACAGGAAACGTCAAAAAGATGTTTTGGCATGCTATGAAAGCGTAGGGTAAATACGAGCGACATCTCATTTAATCGTCATTTTCTTTCTTTATTACTATTTATAGTACGCAAATTGTGAAAACAATGACATAAAAAATATGGTGAAATCAGAAATATGTTGTATTTTGTGATGATTGCAATATCAGCTCGAGTAAACTTGAAACCTCACTCTTTGTCCAAAAACTATACCAGGTATCCCATATTAACGGTTTACTTTTAAAACCACGCATGTGCCATTTTTCAAAAATGGCGTGTATGTGGTTTTAAAAGAAAACCAACTATTTATTCTAAAATGACGCATATCCGTTTTAGGTAGTTACATTCTTTTTGTCGGGCATCGATGACTTTTTCCAAAACCACCCATGTGCCGTTTTTGAAAATTGGCACGTTTGATGCTTTAGAAGTAAACCAATGATACGGAATATAAGGTACACTTCTAAGTATATTATGTGTCGTTCTAAATGAACGTAAGTGGCATTTGTCAAAATGCCATTTACGTCCTTATAGATTGACATTGACGATATACAGTCCAAGGTATATTCTAAAATCGAGCCTCCGGTATACACGGTCGTGTGTAATATAGAACAGCATAAGCTTTTATTTACTCTAATGATGATAGATTCTGATCAGCTGCTATGTAAGGGACGCTGCAGATGAAACTTGGCTATACTGTTTATGACACAAACGCTGTTTTTTACAGAAAGAGTCACATAAGATACTATCACAAACGTTCAAGTCAACTTCGCCCTTTGAAAGATACTTTAAACTTGATTTTAACTATTAGTTGCAACACGGTTTTAACCTTTTCACTGCGTACATGTATCCCGAACCATACTGTCATGTGCAACCAGCTTAGATCCGGATGAGACGCCGAGTAACTCGGCGTTTCATCCGGATCCAAGCTGCTTGACACTCGGCCAATATATTTGCCAAAACTTAAGTTCATCTGTAAAATTTGAAAACTAAACAGACGAAACATTGCACATGCGCATATTTGCTTCCGGCAGTGAAGGGGTTTAGAACTGATTTAAGACAACGCTACTGCCACATAGCAATAGCTGACCATGTCATTCTGCTTTACTAATTTAGACAACTTCGACGGCAACGTTTGTGTCACAGATACATTTCCAGCTCAAAAGGTCAATAACACGAATCAATCAACAGTATAGCAAGCAAATTGTATTCCCTGATTTCATAAAACTATCACTATGCAAATTAAGATAAGTGGTCGATCTTAATTGGAAATGCGGAATTTCATTAAAACCTGGCCAACGAAAAAAAAGGACCGTCTGAGTTTGCTTTGTGACAGATCTATAAAGCCGGGGAATATACAATGAAAATGTTAACCACGAACAGTCAATTACCGTATCGTATAAGCTAAAGGACGATTTAAAAAAATGCAAAAATAATATCAAACTGACCAGTTTCTTAAAAAGATAAATACTTTCACCGACATATCATAAAGGCAAACAGTGCATACCCTGATCAATGGGCTAGGTCTTGGGCCCTTTGATCTGGATTTTACGATCTTTGTAAAAATCCAATTAACTTGATTCATAAAATAAATGGCTTAAAATGTAAAATAAAGACAAATATTTTAAATTGACAAAGATCGTGAATGAATGATAAAAATGGCATGACAGCATTAATTACTTAAGATACTACTGAAAACAAGAAGCGACACTTGACACGGTATGAACATGTGTCAGGTTAAATACACATATTGATCGTTATAGATATAATGTTGTACATAGATCATCTTAAACAAACAACTGCCGATTGTAAAATAAACTATTTGTATAAAAATTTTCTTTAAGGTTTATAAAAGAGCATATCATTCACTATCCTGATAGTTTGAGAATTAAAGTGATGTATATGTTGAAAGGAATATCACGCGACCCTTACGCGTTGTCATTGTAAAACGTAAAAAAAAACGACGAAAAAACTTCCAGTATCTCCGAATAATCCTATGATAATATTTAAAGATATGCATCTTTCATGGCAACTCAATAATGATACATAATACATTATGTCCGTAAACAGAGCGTTGTTCGTTCCGATTTCGTTAAAGTGGTAGTTACGTTTGTCAAATAATGGGCTTACGTTGTTATAGGAAATGTGAGCAAGAAAATATAAGCGTTACTCTGTGTGCATTTCAACAAAGTAACGATGCAAACTGTCTTAACTCAAGAGCGACTTCTGTTCAGGACACATTTGAATTGCACTTCGAACTGTAAAATACTTCATTTACTCGGCTTTCGTTATGATTCTGATCAGTTTCAAATCGATTTTGTTCACTAGCAGTTAAAAGTTTAGTGCAGTGACATTGAAAAGGTTGGCGAAATAAAATAGTGAGACTAAATAAATTAGCAGTTTTACCGGTTTCGCTCCGATTCACTCCTGTTCGGTTGCGTTTAAAAAACGCACGCAAACCGCTTCACAACTTTCAGAAACCAAATGCTTCGATTTATAAAGCGCATGGTGAGTTTGTTTTATGGTTTTAAACCGGTATGTACGCCCCATTCCCAAAAAACGTTATGCCGACACGATTCGCATCCGATTCGGCAACCAGGGGCCGATTTCACAAAGCTTCTTAGTAAAATCTTAAACTTAAGTGAAAATTTCATAAGCAGATTTCTCTTTAT
>JAULCE010591047.1:0-16136 GCA_032359355.1 Macoma nasuta | reverse complement strand
GACTCAGATCAGCCGCCGCGTTGGAAACGCGGCGTCTGATCTTAGTCAAAACTGTTTTCATTGATTAGTAACAAAAATAGTGTTGATTCTGACGAGTCCCAAATAGAGTAGAGCCTGAATAGACACCTGCGTTGTTAAAGCAGCAGCTGGTCCGGGTCGTCTTTATGAAAGTCCATAAGCCCCTTTTCTCCAGACACTGACACATATGGTTTCATATTTTTACTTGTTTATACACAACACATGTGTAGGCAAAGTACCTGGTCACAACGTACAGAGTGAAGAGCAAAGATTAAACACTTATTATAATGCGTTAGATGTCAGCTGCCGAAATAGTCGTCATCTTAAATATTAGTAACATCGCTTCAAAGATGGTAACGCTGTCATAACTGAGACTATAATTTTCTCACATTGGTCCTCTGTCCTATACAATCGGCTTTTGGTGCTACCGGAGCAGACGACCATTGTAACGGGCAAATGCTTCATTTTCTACAATGTTTAAAATAAATTGCAAATGATTAATTGCTTTTTTCTACATATTAGACCCATTCATTAAATTATATCCTTGTGGATAAGCATACGAAAATCATATGATGTAATCGGTTAAATGCCCCACAATACATCCCAGACCTACAAATAAGAAAGATTATACTTCTTATGGGACACTGATGTGGCAAGGATCGATTCATAGACGCCAGCAAATTCTATTTATTAAGTTTCCTATTTCTACATCACGACACAGTGTACCTAGAAATGTCAATCAATTTGTATTGGAAGGAGAATCGTTGTAATCCGAGACAATGTATTGACTTGCTAAGAAGCGGTGTAAATCCGCACCTATGGTTTCTAACGTAGCAGCATTCATAATGGGATGGTTTTGTCTGGAAGAGATTTAAGTGGAGCTATATATGGAATTAAGTTATTGTTGACTTTTTTTCAAATTGAAAAACATAACAGATCTAAAAAAAATCTGATTTCTTTGCAGTACTTATCGCGATAACATGTCGTCCGATCAGTATCTATACTATTGATACTCGCAATAATGAGCAATATATTTTAGCACTACAAGTATTGTATTGCATAGAACACTGCATACCTTTTTTAGAAGCTAACTGTTAAACACGTTGGCTAATCTTGATGTTTACTATATGCTACTCTATAAGGCTTGGTCTTCACACAACGTGTCTAATGTGAAGCATGACTGGTTTATATCAGGAATTATAATCGAAAAACTTAAATTGAAATTGTGAAAGTGCATTCTCTCTAGTTGGCTTAGATTTCATGCAAATCTTCTAAAGCTCTTCGATTCTACAATCACTGAAGCAATAGTCGACTAACTGAACATTCAATTTAATCACATTTTCATGTTTCTCATGACCTTGATTTAATTCTTTTTTTTATCATCAACGACGTTAAGATTTGGAAAATGTTTCAAACTGAACACCAAAACTGAGATGAACTCAACGTCTATATGAAAATGAATGCGTCCCCCACGTTATTTAAGACTACTGGTATGTTCTAGTACATAAGTAAAGGCTCCTAAATTTTAACGATTTATATAATTGTATATTAACACGTTTTTTTTCTTTAGTGGTCATGTAGTTTAAATAATGTGAGTATCTTAAATCAATTTTTGTTTCATCTTTCTAATTTTATTTTTTCATTTTTCTATTTTTAAGTCGATATAAGAGGAACACTGTACAGTGTAATTTTTTTTTATGGAAATAGTCTCTTATAATTCTTTATATAATGGCCACACGATTTATGTGTATAATGATGTTTTATTTCTATATCGGATGAGACTTCAAAAAATAAATATATATCACTTGTGTCTTTAATGCGTCTTACCCTTTTGGAGACTGTAGGGTACAATAACCGTAACCTTTGCAAACAGCTTGGAACTTAATCAAACGCCGAGTAACTCGCCGTCTGATCAAGCTACAAACTGTTTGACACTCTTACCAAAAAACTTCAATACATCTATATTAATATGAGCAGACGACAAAAAGTGCAGACGAAAATGTCGGTCTCTCAAAGGATATACGAAGCGATTCAACCCTTCACTCCATCAAAGAGCCTCTTAGCGCCTCTGTTGCAGACGACTATTGAGATCATTATTTGAAATGAAGCATTTGACCTCTCGGAATTGTGCTCACATGTAGATTTGGCTTTGCGGATAAAGGAAATACCTAACCGATTTTCAAATTTCTAGACTTATATATTTGCCCTCTAATCATAAAATTGAACTCATGTCAAGTTAGATATTTCTTTTGTCAATATATTTACCTTTCATGTGCTGTCTACAATGAGCATACTGAATACATTTATAACAAAGGTTTAATTTCACAATGTGCTGTGTTCGAATGTTTACAGTACATTCGAAGTATAATTTCAGAACCACAATAGCAAACAGGTAACTTCAACATAAAAAACAAATTCCGCCTTCCAAAAGAGCCTGAAACATGCCTTTGATAACACATAGAAAATTCTCTATTAAAAACACATTAAGATTAACCAAATACAAGCAACGAAATGAACGAGGAAAATTCTGTTAATTTCATTACAGTAATTCCGATTTGGAAATATAATTTCATTATTGGTTGTAGACAGGGATCAAAGAAATACGGCGGTTATTGAATAGTTCTGAAGTTAACACCGTCGGGGTGTTAATCAGTTTGAATCCGGTTTACACGACAAGTTACTCGGCGTCTGATTCAAGCTGTTTGAAAATACTACTTTAGTCGCGATTTTAATGATAAGGATTAAATCCGTATCGCTCAGGCGATCAACATTGAAGAAACATTGGCCAATCGGCATTTGATTGCGTGTATTAGATCTAAAAACCTGCAAACTCAGAAACGTTGACATTTTATCATAATTATCCGCTGTTTACTGTCTTCCAGCTGTATTAACAAACTATTATAGCAAAATATGTTTGTAAAACATTATGCCTCCTTACGAGCAATGTTGTTAGAAATATTTGGATAATTAAATGAAATAGGCATGGACCGATCGGAAACCTTATTTAGCTTAAAGTCACACTGGCCCTGACCTTTAACGGTCTGACTTCAAAATCTATAGGGTTCACCATCCTACCAAACATTGCAGTCACATGGCCCAAGCGTTCTTAAGTTATTGATCGGAAACCATTATTCAGCTAAAGGTTAAACTGACCTTTACCTTTGACTCACAGACCTCAAAATTAATAGGGTTCATTTGATGGTCATGACCAACTAGCCTACTAAGTGTGAGGTTCCTGGGTCCAAGCGTCTCAGGTTCTTGACCAGAAACCGTTTTTCAGCTAAACGGTCACACTGATCTTGAACCTTGGCCCTTGACCCCAAAATCGATTAAGTTTATCTTCTGTCATGTCCAACTAGCCTACCATGTTTAAGATCCATGGGACCAACCGTACTTAAGTTATCGGAAACCTTTTTTCAGCTAAAGGTCACATTGACCTTGACCATTGACCCGCTAATATCAAATTCAATAGGGTTCATCTGCTGGTCATGACCAACTCGCCTACTAAGTTTGAGGTCACCGGGTTTAAACTTTCTCAAGTTATTGATCGGAAATTATTTGGTCTATCGACAGAAAGACACACAGACCTACTGTATAAACAAAGCAATATACCACACTTCTTTTCAGAAGGAGGCATACAAATCATATCAAGTTTTCATTCACATTAGCTTCTTTTTCCTCTTTAAAATAAAAATCAGCTACAACACATACAACGGTACAATTTTTAAAACAAAGTAGTATAAGATGATGATAAAATGCCTAAATTCACCTCTTCTCTGCAACGTTTCTGTTTTCTATCGCGGAAATGATACGAGATGTGGATATCTTTCGATTAATTCAAGTTGGTTATATTTGGTATATGAGACTCTCAATATCCATGAAGGGAAACAAATAACCCCTGTAACAATAACGACTTTTGATTTCGACACGACTTTTATAATTAACTTTTCCTTTGCAAACAGTCCTGGGAAGAGCAATACAATTGTATTTATTCGTTATACTATTCAAACGGCATTTCAGCAGCTTTGCATTGTATATACAAATGCTGAGATTAATTTCAAAGTGACTCGCGGAAATGAAACTGTTTCGAAATACCGTTAGTGTTTCGACAAGTGGTTATACTTTTCAGCTCACTATTGTTAGACCATCCTATCAATGGGTAACTTTGGCAAAGAGCTATTGGTAACAAAGCGCTTTAGTATACCAGAGTTTGTACTGTTTTCACTTCTTTGACACTAACTACCATATCAGCTACATCATGAATTAAACGATATAATAATGTATTGTTTGAGGTTTTATTAATTTGTTCAGGGATCCCTTTGAATGTTTGACTCTGAAATTGCTGAAAACTAGTGTTTCTAAAATGCATGAGTTGTTGGAACAACCTTTTTATAAAAAGCTAACACATTTAAACAGTGACCGTTTTTCACAATATCAGCATCGTTTTAGTGGTTTGACAGATACAAATACTGTTATGCGTAGAAAGTCAATTTAAGTCGAACTATAATGGTCAATGTTTGAATAATTCTCTACATAATCCCATACATGTAGAATCGTGTTAATACACGTGCGTTGCTCATGCGGACGGGAGTTATACATATTTGCCTTGATTTATTGTCGTTGACATGTGAATGTGTCCTCCTCATGGGTTACACTTATTTATTTTAAGTATATACAATCTTGAACTCAAACCCAGTTAAGTCGAATGCATTCTGAAATCGAGATCAAATTAGCAACCGGTTTTGTAAGTTCGAATTACCCGAAGTTTATATTCGAACTTCTGGCATTTCAATTTTATATGTGTGTTTGTTTTGATAAATGTTACGTCGTTCGGACAGTATTTCAGTCATTCCGTGTCACCCAGATAATTACGTATAACCCATGAAGCCGACCTGTTTCTTCGGGTACAGACGGGTACCTGAGTAGATCCACTGACCTTCCATAAGTACAGATGGAATACTTTCCCACATGATGATCCGATCTAGCCAAGCCCTAGAACGAAACACAGGAGTGACTGTGAGTCGAAAATGGTAGTCACTCGGCCAAAGAAGCCCAACATCCAAAACTATATTATATTGATCACACAGGCATTTTTTTATTATAATCGTTTAATTATGGTTATTTATCATGTCGCTCTCTATATAAACGTGCCTTCGTAATATTTAGTCAATTGATTTAACGCGCTGTTTGCAATATGCAAAACTGAAAACTAAATGTTGTCAAAACTAAATGTTCAAAACGTGTTCACATCAAAATTGCCATGCATTCTTCTTGCAAATACTTACCTTTATATGTTAAACTCTAGAAACGACTTGTTTTCGAAGGACACCAATGTTGCACTGGTCGATTCATAGACGCCAAGAAAAACCGTTGATCCTTCTCCTGATCCAACACCCTGACAAATAGTAACTAGAAATGTCAATCACTTCATTCTTAAGCATGAAATGTTGTAACTTGAGCCATAATGATGAACTTCTTATCCTGTTTGTGATGTGTATCGCACCAAATAAATACGTCAGCAGTGGTAGGAAGTTCAATGTCCGTACAACACCAACACAAAACAGAGGGATCAAACACGTTTAAGTCGATTATAACTGGTTTTGGAGCAACTACTTTAACAGAATAAATAACAGATATGATTGAATAACCTCTGGCTTTTCCGACACCCTTGAATTTGGAATAGTTTATTTTGAAAAATATGAAGTTCCTGATCAGAGGTGGCCTTCTAAGACTTTATTTCTTCTTTGAGTGAAAAATGTCGTTTTGCGTCACCTTTGGGGGCTTCTTTAGACTCATCAAAAAGGGTGGCATTTGATGAACTGGGTGAATATCTATACAAAAGAAAATGTAGTTTTGATTTATTTACAACGTCGGGGAAAACATAGTATCAAGTTGTTATAGTGTTATCCCTGATCAGTCGCAGCGTCAGGAATCGGGCGGAGGACCTTGGTCTCTACTAAGGAACCCATTTTTCAACATCATTTATTTTTAATCGTTGTTTATAATACTATAATTAAGTTTTCAGAACACGGGCGGAATGTATGGAGTAGGCACACGTGTCGCCATCCTTTTAATGTGTAACTTACCCGGCATGAAATTTCCCTCTCGTCTGAGTTTCGTTTTACTTGAGAGTTCTACGGGGAACTAACATAGCTGTCGATAAATAATAGTGTTCTACTCTTTCAATCTGCTGTATCATGTCTATTTCTGTATGACATGCTCGTTTGTATATAAATTGTGTCAATATTTATCCAATAGGTAGTATTGCACTGCGCATAACGACGGCGTTCTTCTGAAACCATGTACTTGTCATTTTTCAAAATAGCACATAAATGGCTTTTGAAGAATAGACAGATTTCTTCTAAAATTGCCAAAGTGGCAGTTGCATGTTGTTCTATGAAACACGATGATATGTGACATTCAGTTTTGTATCTCGAATTGTGTTCGTATTATTTTGCATTGTTATATTTCATGTATACTCCGTTGTTGGAGGCCAATTGTTAAATACATTTGGTGCTTGTACATGTTATCACTGGATCATTGATATTATTTTTATAAACAGTTGGAAGTCGTTATCTCGATATCGATTTAGTTAATTCATTATCGAGTCTATTATCAAAACTCAGAGAGTGAACTAAACTCTTTTTTACTGAATGGATACGTGTCGAAGTTTAGGGACTATTGTTGTTAGTTCAAATTAGCCGAAGTTCGAATGTCAACGGAGTTTCGTGTAATTGGAACATATACAACTTTGACATAACCAGTTTCGAATTTAATTGGTGTGTGCCGCTGTCGTGGCTTCAAGCTTGTCGTATTAACCCTTTTACCATCGTAGTCGCCTAAAAGCGCAATTGCAAATAGTGCAGTCCCAGATAAGCCGCCGCCTTTACAAGGTGGCGTCTGATCAGGGACTTCCAGTTTTGCGATATAAAACAAGTCTTATAATAGAGGAATCTGAAAGTGTAACTTTTTTCCTATTGTTTTTCTTTTCGTAAAAATATTGGATCTGATACGTATCGCAGACAACAGTTTTAAGTTTGGCGCCGAAACAGTTAAAGTTGGGCTGATCCACAAATTGACATACTTTTGTATAATATGACTGCCTTAATTTTGAATCTTTCGCTGCCAATATCGCCAAATAACACTATAGCAAAAATAACAGTATCATATCAGCAACAGCATTTTAAAGGCTGCTTTCGATCGGGGATTGTTTGATCTACAACTTGTCGTAGTCGACAGTTTTAAATTTTGCAGCAAAAGAATTAAAGTAATTCAACAATGGACACTCACAATTATGGTATAAATATAAACTGCAGATGCCAAAACCAGAGAGGAGTTTGTCAGGGTGTGTCATATACATCGCCAACCCCATTTATACGAGAAAAGATTCAAACTCCGACAACTATGAAATGTCCAGCAGGTCTGTTGTATATAAAGGGGGCTTTAGTGACCAAAAGAACTGATATTTTCATGACACGTTAAACAATTGATAGCTCATTTTCATTTTTCATTTTAACAAGCTGACGATTTCAAAATTATAAATATACTTAGGTTAAAATTTATCTTTTCCTTTCCTTTATAGAATTATTCTGTAACTTCGTGTCATGACCAAGGGAGTTGAGGCGGATTAGTTAAGGGAGTTAACCATGTATGTTTTTGTAATATTTTGGCTATGAACATGAATTGTTTGATGCCAATAAAGACTATGTTATCTTATATTAATGTGCGCTGGTCCATCTTTTATCCGTATACTTTTTGGGTAGAAACCACAACACACTACATAGCCAAACGCATACTTAATCTGGATAAAGGCATGCCTCTGAACCATAATAGATAATTTATTTAAGATAATACTGATTTAGAGAAGCTAAATAACTCTGAACTTCTAGACTCCAATACAGTATGTGTTGTTTTAGCTAAATGTTTTGTTTTAAATCAAAATTCAATATTGAAATTATGATGTAAGAGAGTGAGAGTCTCTAACCACATGCTACATCCGACAATAAACTACGATAATAATTAAAATTGCACAAAAACATTTTTAAGTACACTGTCGTTCATTGTTTATGTATCTCTCTCGCACTCTTTTAATATTGGCATTTTGTTTAATTAACCGATTTCTCTGTATTAGACTACCTAGTTGATGATATAATATATAAACTGTATGGTGCTATCTTTTTTAATCATTAGGATAAACAAGAGCACTGAAGAGCGAATGCCAACGCTCGTCTGTTTTTAAGTCCAAAAAGGGGCATAATTGAGTAATTATTAAAGCCAGAGTTATATGACTTTGTTTAGATATGCGTTTTATTCCTAGGAACATGTGTACTAATTTTCATATGAAAATGTTGAACGGTTTTTGAATTATGAGGTAAGATTAAAGGTTTGGGACGCAGACGCAGACAATGACGCCGCCGCCGACGACGACGCCAAGGCTATCACAATAACTCGACTTGATTGGGTGGCTGTTTTGTGTTGTATGTGGTGTGTCCTGCAAGACCTTTCTATCTACTTCTTTTCTTTGAAAAACAGACGAGCTAAAAATACTACACTACTTTGATGGTTTAAATGCTTCAATTGTCATCACATACAGAGGCTATGGCATATTGCTTATTTACAAATATATTATCGTTAGTTTAGTTAAAATATGTGCAAGTTTCGATTTGGGAAAATGTCATTTACAATATTTCCAACAAGATAAACGAAATGCTAAATGTTGACAATTTGCTGGTGATTGAGTGTTCAAAAGTCAGTTATTATGTTTTGCAGATGACTTTAGCCATTCCCAAAAGACTTTGCAACGCGTGTTATTCTTATACAATAAATCACGTATTTAATGCCTTCGTTTATCGTTTCGATAATTTCGCGGGAGCTTCGCCTAACCGTTTTCATGCATATCAATAAGCTGGCGTATTTTGAAATTTGTGACTTTGAGAAATGCACGGTTACTGTTCTCTCTTCTCTGCTCAAATGTTTATATATCATATAAAGAACACCGTAATTCCTCTTAATCTTCGGTCAGTTCATTAGAAAAAAGTGTAGACACTGATCACACTGCCCCATCAGTAGAAGTCTGAACAGGGTATAGACATTTTGCCTCTCTGATCACAGTTTTTTTTAACATTGTGTTCGATGTAAAGATTGATGACAATAATTATTCCCGATGGCCGAAGACTAATTGTAATTAGGGAATATATAATAACGTGTTGACATACTGTACTCGGCGATGGTTTGAAATACACTCTATTATATGTGATGAAGGTAACCCTTAGAAATCTGCGAAAGTTGTCGTCAGCTGAAACTCTAATATGCTGCAATTCTTAACTTCATCCCATTCGCTTGAACGCTATTGATCGAATTACAAATCGGTTGAATCTACATCAGACGCCGAATTAAACATAAACTGTTCGCACAATGACTATCGTAACTATAGTCGTGAATAACGGGCTTATGGTTAAATCTTAGACAGTTTGTAGAACAGAGAGCTGAATCCAATGCTCACAGGATTCTATAAACCATGTCTGCATTCATAGCTATTAAAGTGTTTTTTAAAAACCGTTGCCTTATTTCTGAAGGTGAGCGCACCTCGTAGACCCGTATACACTAAGCAAACCTATTTGTTTGTTCCATGGTTAGTTTATTATAGCATGTATTTGACTTAACTCAGTTAGAGAAAACAAAGTTTGACTGTATTGAACTAACCTTTTTTTGAAAACAAACATGCCAAATGGCCAAAGAGGGGATTGACATGGACCAGAAGCTGGTATACCTATATATCTCACATTAGAATGTCTTTAGGCGATAACTAATTATTAGGCTACTTATCATGCCAATAGAATGATTCTATTAGACAAGACTATGCATTTATGGACACGTGAGATCTAGATTAGTGCCAGGTGCTTGAAGCAAATGAAATAATTTGTCCTAATACTATTCTGACATTTAGGATACATATCATAGACTTATTAGGACGGGTCGTATATATTCGGAACATTAAATCCATTACTTCAATGATGTTTTTAGACTTAACCACAATAAAGCAACTAATTGAATAGGGCGATTATTTACACAAGCCTACTAAAAGTGATTCTTTTGCATAGAGCTTTAGGCGTATAGAAAGTCTAAGACAATTTCTTTGAATGCCGTTTAAAACCTTATACTCTCTCCAAATCGATTACGTAATAATGATGTATAACCGAGGTCACAAAACCGCTATTAACCTAACAGTCTATGATTTTTGTTATTCTTTGCCTTCAATTAATATGTTTTTGTAATGTTTTTTTCACAATTCAAACCTTTAACCTATACAGGGACGCCGGTTATTAAAGTTCTTTCGGAATAAGCTTTGGCTACTTGTACCAGTGTCGAATTTAAACAGACTGTAACTAAGTAATTTAACCATTTTTCTCATACGCTCTCTTTAGACTTATTCTTATGGAACGTTTCTGATGAAAAATACAAATTTATAAAAAATATTGTTTTGATATTTTTAAATTATTAGAGAAACAGGAACATTTGCTCGTAGCAAACGACACTACGTTTCTTACTCTATGTTAAATTGTCGTCTGTAAAAGAGGGTTAAAAGGGTTGAAGAAATGTTTAAGAAAATGTATCGAACCATTTAAACAAAGGAATCCTACACCTCAGTAGAAAACAATACAGATCAAAATCAGACTAGACTTTCCTCGGAAGTCTACGATGTCAGATAATGATAATGTAATGTTGGCCAGTGTATGTGAAAAGGTTTGGTAAATATATCAGGGTGAGATTTGGGTCATTTCATGCGGTAAAGCAGAGTAAAAATATTCGGGCAATCACGCACCAGTTCTGAATTTAGACTATTGCCGATACGACGGACGACGCTTGTATTGTCTTCACGAATATGGCAACATGGCAGCATATTATTACGCGCTGGTACGAAATTTACGGACAAACCTCGTTAACCCTATGCTTAGATAAGCCCTAAGTTTTATAACACACTCCTGCAATAGTGCTCATAGAATGTTCCGTTTTAAAAACTAAATATATTTCTTCACAATAAACCCATTTATTATTTAGCTAATGGTTCGTTGTTAAATGGAATTTCAGGAAATGCTTTTATGAGTTGTACATCTCCTTTTGGTAATCAACCATTAGCCTTACATCGCAGATAAAAGTTATCGGTGCAACGAGCATTGCAAGTAGAACAGCACCTACTCAAGATCAACCCCCTTTTCGAGTATTTTTTTAAAAACAAACGTCTTTGAAAAAAAACCTCATCCTTACAGCAGTTTTGGCAAGCGATATTTAGCTCCTATGAAAGAGAATTCGGAAAAGACATATATTATCTAACATTTTTGTCTACCATTTCGTTAAATATTTTATTCGGAACAAGTCGTCGCAAACCCATTTAATTGTGCACCGTAAATGTGTATCAATAAATCGTATTAAATCGTATAACTCGGCGTCTGATCTCAATTCAAGCTGTTTCACACTCAGACAGTAGGTTCACCAAATTTGAAGAAATTCGAACGCCATTTCAAATGAAGCAGTTTATATTTGGAGCACGCGACAATTTTTGGCAGCAAGCTGAGGGTTTTTCTGCGCACTGAAACTGTCAAGCCCTTCGTCATAACTGAAGCTTGTCTAATGTTTTGATGTAGACATTATTATAAAAAAGCAACATATTTCCAGGCCTACTTCTCGTGGGAATAGTTTTGGGTGTAGTCATTTTTCTCAGCTCACTCCCCAGGGTAAAAAAACTCGACCACGATCATGAAATCTTATAAACGCCTCTTCTTGATTTATCGTTTAACGATACCCTCTCGAGAAATCAACGAATACAGCTTAACCGTACTGCCATTTCCAGCAGATCGTACCAGATACTTTACCATATCGTTGACTTCGTTCCAAAAAGTCGTAAGTGCTCTTTTTCACATGGACACTTACGGCTGTTTGGAACGAAGTCGACAATATCATATGATAATTAATTTTTAATAACTGAGCAGAAAAAAACCCCAGTGAATACAATGAATCGACTGCAGTCGGCTAAGAGACTACGAAAACTGTACCTGACCACCTGGCCGAATACAGTCCTTACGGTATACATTATTGTAAAAAGTACATTTACCCATGCCCACTAACGTATATGATGGGTGAAACATCTAATTAGTAATACATACCAATAAACCTATGTGTATAAAGACGGTTAACATTCTTGATATGATCGGACTGATAATTCATAATTGTTATATTCAAATCAATGTGTCCAACTCAAATGTGTAAACCATAACGTCTAGCTCATAATTATGGCGCACTAGTTTGAAAAGGCCTCGTGCTTATTTTTTTACAATACATCAGTAAAGAGAAAGTAAAACATATATTGTCCATATTTGGTTTAACAAGGTCCGAGCTTGAGAAGATGGGTGAAAGCATGGACGATGTTAGAATCTAAATGTCAGTTTCAATGAGGTCTTCGAAATCTCGAAAATCTGAATGCTTGTTGTCTGAGGGGCGTTATTATGTAGTCCTTTAACACTTTCCTTGAATTTGTTCTTCACCGAATACATAGTTGTTACAAAGTCCATGCCTACAGACTGAATAGTGTGAGTAAATATTTGTAAATTATCATCAATTTAGTTTGATAACATGAATTAGCATCTGGGAAGAACATAATTTATCAAAAATATCGTATGCTTCTAGTGTAATGACAAGTAAATGAGCTACCTTATACACATTCTTATAATGTTAATTAAACATATGTATTTCTAGGTTGTGTACAAACGGAGAGTTAATAATATTTGAGTCACATGAAGTATTCGCCTGCATACTTCACCTTAAAAAGAGTAAATACACAAAAAAGCCATTACAGAATGTTATCAATTAAATAGTGCTTTCAACTAATTAAAAATAAATCTAGTTTTGTTCAAATATAACCACGAAATTGCTATTGGAATAACCGTGTTTCATTATATAAATACCTGGCAAACACTGAAGTGACGAACTTGTTTGATTTTCAAAATATACAGTCACCACTCGACATGTCAAGGATTGGGGCTATATTTAAGGCATAACGTAAAGCTTCAACGAGATCTAGATAACGACGTATCTCTTATTTTACATATGAAACTTCATTTTACGTTTATTTTATCTCAAAATGAGTCATAGATAAACGCCTCAAAACAAAATGTAAAGCTCCTGAAACAACGTGAAATCGAATCTGTTCCGCATCGATGACGACTTGTGTTATATCCTTGATAGAGTGTGCTTTAATATTAGCCAATTTCACAATAGTCGTTTCGAAATTAAAACTGATCCATCATGTCATTTCCTGCAGAGACACCAACTTGATTCATTTAAAGTGTTCACACAAGGACGAAACACAAACTACTATTACAAAACAATATAGCACGCTGCGACTTAAAATGATCGGGATTATATTCGGCGGAAACGTCGATCCAGCGGTATAAGATTTATCATATAAATAGGCAGGACAAATTGCTTTATAGAAGGCATCCATCAACACATTATTGAACATATTTTCAAAGCAATAAACCAGCGCCCTTTTAAGCCTTACCCATTAGTACAATAAGATGATGAAAAGTGTCATTTTATAGCTATACTAAACCTATCGTAAAACCGGGGCATTTGCTCGTCACGGGCAAATATTTAATTTCCAACAATTGTTTCAAATGTCGACTGCCAGAGAGGCACTAAATAGCGCTTCAATGGAGTTAACTATTAAAAAGACGATGCACAAAGACTTACACTAGCATAAAAATCCGATTTAGTATATCTACAATGACGTATCTAAGGGAGAAAACGGTTTGAAAACAATAATTTTAATAAATTTGCGTTTATTGCAGGTTTTTGTTTGATATACTTCACACATACACCTTACATAATTACCTTGTAATGTGATGTGTCACTACAAACACGTGTTATGCTGTTTTGTTGTAGGCTGCTGAAATTATCGTTAAATGAGTATTTTACATTTGTTTGTTCCTCTTCAATATAGGTTATTCTGTCCGAGTGCCAAACAACTCAAGATGGACCAAGGAGTCTGAAACCAAGCCATTTGGAAATATTCTTTGGTCGCTATAAGCCTAAGAAAAGCCAATTACCTACATAATTAACCCAGATAATGATTGAACAATAGGAACAATACTCTGCAAGTGGTTTAATGTCGTCGTTCATCATAACAGATAATCAGAATACGTGTTCTCAATATGTACTGTAAATCATTTTGGAGTCAAATCAGACACCGAGTTCGTGGCTCCAACATTGTTGTACCTGCTATCAGTGTTCTAAGCGTCTTACACGTTGGTAAGAAAAGCCATTCGCCTCAGTAGCACTGCTTATGCCCATTAATGATATCTTGTATTGCAAATGTTTTGTCTTATCCCTTGTAAGATAATATCACGACCATTTGCAGTAAGGCAATTTAATCACTTACCATTATGTAGATTGCCATTATTGAATTTCAAGTGCTATATTAGGTGCAATAGGCATCCAACATGCTATCAGAATATTCGTTCTATGGTCGTAAAATTTACATGTAACAATATAATCTGCAAAACCTACAAACAGTAGGTCTACAATTTGCCTAATGTTGAAACTGTGTACAAACATTCGCAAACAATGATAAGCACAAAATAAGACCGAAGCATACGCGAAGGGTAACTTCTAAACCGACAATTATAAAATTCCGTATAGCGTATTACATTTTTTAACAGCAGTAGGGTCTTATATTTCAGCCTGTTTTCTGTTTCTTCGCCGAAACTTGAACCAGTGTGAGTTTAGTGCCGGTATAGAACTTTGCTTTGTTTGACCTGCTGGTGTTTTTTTTATAAGTAATTACATTTGAATTACAGCTAAACCTTATTTTATCAACATTTTCCTTTTACTGCACCTTTCACCGAAGCTTGAACCAGTGTGCTTTTGATTTCGGTGTTAAATGTTGCTTTTTTTGACCTGTTCTCGCTTTTTAATAATTTTTATATTTTAACTACAACAAAGCTTTTATTAATCATTTTATTTTCATTTTTTGCTCCTTGTTTTTTGTTATAATTACTTTTTCCCCTTTATGAGGCCAATTCCGCAGAATCTGTTTGGACTTTTGACAGCATGACGTCATTTGTTGATCTGATATGTTTCTATTTTGTTGGTGAAGAATATTGAGTCTCTTGCGCTGGAGTCGGCACCCGGTTTACATATAAATTTCTATGGTGGCGTTGTATGGTTATGAAGCTTAATCTGCAGGATTTTACTTTGAATAATTTTGAGCGGCTTTCATACGTTATCTATAGAAATTTAATATCATTGATAAACTAACATTTTTTCAAATTATCCAATAAATAATATAACCCTTAAATCGGATTTCATTAAGAAACATTGAAAAAAAACCCACACACTATCAAATGCAGTATGTTTAAGTAGGTACATTGACAGCATATAATAAGTCCGTGGGTACAGTTTGGTCTTAACTGTTTTGAAAATGTCTTCGCTCATATCGCTCGATCGAGCACTCTGGCTAACTCGAGCTAAAGTTCTTAATAAGGCATGCTCGAGTTATAAAAATGTAACTGTATTACAGTTTCTGGTGCTTCATTCGAATCATTACTGATGTTTTAGATAAAATTTTGTTCAATTCCTCGTGCAAAATGGTGAAATCGTAGCGTTACAACGAACAACATCGACCGACATACTGTACATTTATGATGTCAAACAACATCCTATCATATTAGAAATAAAATTCTTCAACCATATACGAGAAAATCAAAATTTAAAAAGTGTCGGGTATGAAATGGCCCTATGTGTATATACAAAACATCATGTCATGTAAGATGTCATGTTTAACATCTCGTGTTCAATTAATAATTCCAATTACACTCACTGTTCTTCCTACAAATTTTGCTGAAAGCATTATTTCTCTATTCAAATGATTTTAATGTTTTCATTCAATGAATCATAAATTATTTATTTTAGTTTATGTAAACAAATTGCCAAGACGTTCACCTGGACACAATCGCAAGCGTTTGTACGATTGATGGATCTGGGTGTCATTTAACTCTTTCACCGCCGCAGTCGCCTAAATGCGCCATTGAAAATAGTGCAGTCCCAGATCTGACGCCGCCTTA
>JAULCE010589936.1:0-16141 GCA_032359355.1 Macoma nasuta | reverse complement strand
CTGCTACAGAGGCACTAAAAGGTGCTCCTGTAGGGGAAAATATTTATAAAAGGCTGCCCTTTATGAATATTAATTATAAGAATCGTAATATTGGCTTAGAGGAAATAATAGAAGTTGTATTCTACGGAAAAATATAGACTTTTCACAATTGTTACGGAAATAGGTCCTGAGTGTCTAAGAGTTTGGACCCAAGATAAGACCCATGTTTTATGAGGACCAAATTTGAAATAAAAATGTTCACACCACCAATCTTGCTGCTAGGTGCAAAGAAGTTATATTGAATGCTGCTGAATCTGCTGACTTTGATATCTGCTTAACTAATCTCATGTCTGCTTCATTTTCAAAATCGAATCAAAGTGGTGACATTTTTAACTCTTTCCTCCATAGATACACTTTTTGACACCTCTAGGGTTAAAATTGCCGCAGATGAGACGACTATCTCAGATGACATCTTTCTCTGTGTGCTTAAGTTTAACCTAAGATGCCTTGCAGGATCCTTTTGGAGGGATTTCCACTTAAACATGATATCATGATGGACTAGTATTACGGGGTATGTCGAATCTGATTGACCTCCGGGCATCAGAGAAATTAATACGAAAAAAATTCATGTTTCACTGTTAGTTTTTTATGGGTTATGGCATACCTATATTACCAGATTTTTAGATTTTTATTGTTCCAGATATTTTATCAGATTGTACATAACTGATAGTTGAGCGGAGATTAGCAAAATTAAGATTACTTCTGCTTTGAAAATTAGCCCCCACATTACTGTGGTGATCTATTCAAACAACTTTGATCCGATCAAACGCCAAGTGACTCGGCGACTGATCTGGATCTGGATGAAGCATAACTGTAAAATTTGCATTCTTTTTCATGATAAAAGACATTCAAGTTTTTGTAAGTGCTTTATGACAATAGAGCAGAAGAGAGTTACAAAGCATGCAAATTGTTAACCCTTTAAAGCCTTCTGCTAAAATTGCCTTATGCTTATATTGTCATCTGCTGAATCTTTTAACTTGTCATGTTGAACCTTTTGAGAAACCATTGTCGGAATGTCAAAAAGCTTGTATCCGGATCATACAGGCAGTTACTCGGCCACTGACCTTGATAAAAGCTGTTTGCCATTATCACAGTTGTTGCTTGCAAGTAAATCTTAAAGTTAAAACTATGGATAGGGAAATGAAAATGATGAACTTATAAACATCTGATACAGGTGGTGATTCTGCTGAAAGTAATAATCTTGTATGAAATTACCAACCTGAACTACTAATAAGTTCTAGGTGAAATGAGCACAATAACTGGTAGATACTATTAATGGTATAACACACATCTTACCACCCAGCGTGTTGTCTGCTCAAACTCTCTTCTGTAAAACCCTGTACAGTAAAACCTCTCTAAACCAGACACTTTTTAACAAAAACGGATGTTTTATAAACGCAGGTGACTGCTTCATGCAGGCTGAAAGTAATACAGAAAGCTCCTATAGGACCTTTCTGAATTACCTTTTGCCTATATTAAGCTGTAACCTGTCTTAAAAAAACACATTTTAGTCATATTTCCGGTTAAGAGAATGTCCGGTTTTAATAAAGAGGTTTTACTGTACATTATAATTAAATACCCCTTTATACTCCTCTGCAGCAGATGACTATTAAAAGCATCGTTAGAAAAGTGGCATTTGCTCATTATAAACAAATGCTCCAGTTTTCACAATGTTTTCATCAGGCTCAACATTGCGGTTTCCTTTCGTACGCCAGATATTCTTCCTTTTTGTTAGACATTTTCTTACACGCAAATGCTCCTTTCCTATAGCTTTTAAAACGATTAATAAATGGCAATTTCCTTTTGCCAATTTAAGATATACTTTTCCTTTTCATCAGATTCTTTTCTTGTTGATGAGTCTATTAATGGCATATAAGGTAGTAAGGTTAGATAGGCTTGTAGTTTCATGCGAAAAAAGCATAATTTATGATCATATTTTTACAGTGGACCAGACATGATCAAATTTACAACCCATGCAACAGCTTGTAGTAGAAAACCGTGATTTCAGAACAAAATGACATTAAAAAGAAAACGGGCCTTTCATGATTATCCGTGCAATGTGTGATCCAGGGCTTCAGGAAACGTGCATATTTAAAATGTAAACATTCTTATTTCCTCACTAACCCTATAGTGTGACCACTCATTAGAATCGTCTTTAAAAGACAATTCTAATGAGTGGTCACATCATAGGGTTTTGTGATTTAATAAGAATTTTTGTGAAAAAAATGCATCATTTATGCATGATTACCTGTGGCCCCGAGATCAATTAGTAAAATGATTTGTGTGTGAATTGATCAGGTAACCGTATATCAGGGTGGGCAGAAAGTCATGTTAATTAAGGACTTAATTAATGATTATTGAAGCAAGATGCTGAGAATGTTTAAATCCATACACACCAAGAAACTGGTAACAACATAACATAATACTGTAAATATTTGAGACCATCATCATCATCATCATCATCATCATCATCATCATCATCATCATCACCAGTAGTAGTGTTGTTCTCTTCTGTCTGATTACCATTAACACAGACACCACATAAATTGAATGTGGAGCGGTTCAAATTTTCCTAGACAGATATAAATGTTTTTTTTCTTCCATATTTGACCTCAAACCATAGCAATAGAGGTCACAATTTAGTCGGGAGTAACAGGAATATGTAACTTAATCCATCATTTTTTAATGCAAGAACATCACCACCAGGGAGCGTTTTTTCTTGGTTCATTTTTTTGGCCTCAAGATCCGTGCACATTATAACAGGGCTATCAGCAATAGTATACTATTCATTTTAATCTTTCAATATTATCCCAACATGATCTTGTGAACACTCATTAGAATTGCCTCTTTGAGGCAATTCTAATGAGTGGTCACAAGGTAGTGTTTCATTGAGAAACAAAGGAAATATTTTCAATGGATTATCAAAATGTGCTTTTAATCCAAAACTCCCTGTATGATTAAGTACTCGTGTTGTTCCTGTCTTCTACTGGTCTTCTAACCAACAAACAGGCTCGTTTCGTGGTTGTTCAGTATTTATTACGTGTCACGTCACTTTTATAAATGACCCATTTACCACTTTTGTTTTTGAGCCCGCTATTGTTTTCGGTTTATTGGCCGCCCAAGACACCCAATTTCTGAGAGCGTCTCCTGTTGCATGGTTTCTCTGCACATTTTAAAGATTAATAAATGTCAAGGTGTAATTTTGGACCCATCCAAATGCCTCCTACAGATTACCACGGATTATTATCCTGATTTGAAACAAAACTTTCTACTCGTGTTTAAACTAGCCGCTTTTGTCTTATCTCGGTCCCCGTCACTATCACTAATGTTTGGTTACATGTTGGGGATTTATTTCAATTTTTTCGGCTGGAGAGTTTTACGAGTGACCATTATCAGGATATATCGCTACTGATGGGCGATACTCGCAATTGGTCTCACTCGAAGCCGAACTTGAAATGTTTTCATACTGGGACTTGAATCTCTGTCTGAGATGGGGACGAGGGTGGGTTATCGAAATCCCAGGGTCCTCTTGGTGATAATAAGTGAAAATCGACGTCGCTAGTGATAAATCGAGTGTGATTTGCCCAATAGAAAACAGTCTCCCTGACCTTGGTGGCACACTGACGTCACTGCGATATTTACTCTAATCATGCTGACGGGGTTAAAATGACATGCACATTTACCAACATTGGAGACCAAATGATTTGAGAAAGCACTGTATTGGTGTATTGAAAAAAAAAGTAACTTGCCGTTACATAGATCTGAACCCTTTACCTCTTAGAACCGACTTTCCACCCCTCTGCAGCAGATGACCTCTGAAAATATTGCGGGAAATGGAGCATTTGATGCTCCATTTTCCATAATATTTTCAAAACTATTCTAAATTGGCATTTTTGTTACCATTAGATGTTCTGCATTTTCATCAGATGCTTCATTGGGAATGAGTCTAAAAAATAGTGTATTAGGTAACTAGGGCAGGTCACTGTGAAGTTGTTGATGGAGGGAGACATCGATATGGATAATATAATCCAAATCTGTCAATGACCCAAACTTAGGTAGATCTATAATGCTTTAACTGTTCCTGAAGCTATATTAATTTTGTTGTTTGATGAAATTGTCATCTGCATCATTTTTTTTTATACTCCCTTATGAAAAGTAATAGATCTATATTTAGAAAAAATTTCGAAAATGAATGTTTATTGCTGACAAAATTGAATTTCATTGAAACTCCGTTTTTGTGTACGTGAAACTGTGTAACTTTCAGTTTCGAGTTGTATTTGTATGCAAATGTTATCAAATCTTTGAGATATTGAAACAAGCTCAGACTTTTGCAAATGATGAGTTCAAAATGTATAAACATTGATAATAGTCATAAGAAAGTGTACGATAGACTGCATCAGATTGTTACGTAATATGCAAATTTTAGAAATCTTTTGAAAATAGTTTATTTGTTATTCCATCAAACTCTATCTGGACAACACTCATTGGAATTGCCTCGATGAGGCAATTCCAATGAGTGGTATCCATACAGGGTTTGATGGAGAAATGAAAGAATTAGAGAAATGATGGACACTGTTGTTTACTGGTCTGTCGTACCCCTGGATGTTTGTCTATGTCAACAATAGTTTGTTAGCTTTCCTTGATATTTATCAGATAATAGGTCATTGGTAAACAATATGGTGGCAGTTTCACACCATTCTTATGGTTAATCCTTTACCTCAAAGAAACATCTTTTTTCACCCTCTGCTGTAAATGTCCTTTAAAAACATTGTGGGAAATGGAGCATTTGCTCATCATGAGCAAATGCTCTATTTTCCTCTATGTTTTCAAAACCGTTTGAAGTTGGCATTTTTGTTTCCATTAGATATACATTCTTTTCATCAGATGCGTTCATTGGGGATGAGTCTAAGATTAGCATACAGGGTAAATGGTTAAGGCATGCCCACCATTTCATGGAATTGGGACGTCAACTTTCACAAAGATAAAGCTGTTTATTCAGTGCCAATTGGGAGGGAAATAGAAACCACCAACTACAAAATAGTACTAACTCTTCATAATGTTATTTAGACATCAAAACTAACTTTGTCAGATTTGTATAGAGACTAATCACATATGACATAACATAATGACCTATTACGGTCATCAGAAAATTATAAAACAAGCACTTTCTTGTCCATGATAATTATCTTTGAAGATTAGAAATCTCAGTTTTTTTGTTTGCTTTATCGATGTTGTTTTATTTTTACAATATTTTTCTGTTTTAGTATGGATGGTATAATTTACCTTAAGACTTAAGACAGATTACGTTGTATTTTGATTTCATTGTCCTGCTGTAACTGTGTCAATTCTTTTACCCTTTATGCCATAGATACTCTGTTTGATGCCTCTATAGGAGATGCATTTTGAAACATTGTGGGAAATGGAGCATATGCTCATAATGAAACAAATGCTTAATTTCTCACAATATTTCAAAGCCATTCAAAATTAAAAAACAAACATTTGTGCTCTTAAATATTCACCCTTTCATTCATATGCTTTATATTGAATGAGTCTAGAATAACAGGTAAAATTTACTTAAAAAATTACCAACTGAGAGGCAGACTTATTTTTCCTGAAAATGACCTAGTAATTTTACAGACTGCTACTGTGTCTTTTTCTCTGGAAAACGACATGGAACTTTTAATGACTGTGACCCTGTGTTTTTCCTTGAAAGTAACCTGGAAATGTTTCAGACTGTGACCCTGTTTATTTCTGTTTTCAGACAGCCTGGAAGATGGCTGGGACATGACCAGTCTGAAGGAGGAGGAGTTTGAAGAGTTCTGCGTCTACATCGTCCACGACCGGGCATGCCAGAAGGTGTGCAAGAACAGGGCCCAGGCCTCGCTGCCCAGGAACCTCACCCTGAAGCCCTCCCTCAGCCAGCCCGACAATGTAAGTGACAAATGACTATTTTTAGACTAACCCACAAGAAAATAATCATATATTGGCAAAAGTAAAAAGCCATTATAATTTGAATAGTTTTGAAAACATTGTTGGAAATGGAGCATTTGCTCTTTAGGAGCAAATACTCAATTTCCTACAATGTTTTCAATAGTCGTCTACTACAGAGGCATCAAATGGTGTATCTATGAAGTACAGGATTAACCCTCTAGCTACTGAATTTCAAATACAACTATACATATTTTTGAATATTTTAACTTATAAATATCAATAAATAGAGAAACCCTAGGCTAGTTGTTGGACATATGATCTGGATTAGCCACAGTTACTTAGCATCTGATCTGCTGGAATGAGTAAGTACACCCAAGACATGTATACGGTAGGTACTGAACGCATAGTTATTAAACTTGGTCAACGCTATAAAAATGTGCAAATTTTATGATACCGAGATTACTAATGCTTATCGAGAAAACAAATCTTTTGTAACGATTTAATTGAAGTTGAACCTGTTTGGGCAATAGCCATGATTTTATGGCAAAGTGTTTTTTCTCCAATGTTTTCTTTAAAATCTTGTTCCAGGAGAGATTTATAGACACCATCATTTTTATAAATCATAAAAAAATGAGAGAACAGATTTTTTTACAGCCTTTTCTAGCACCATGAGGTGAAGGGTCCATAAAGGTTACACCGAAGTTAAAATTTAAATAACATTGCACAGCATGTATCTTAAATCTCTTCTTTCACGACAACACATCATCTTATGACCACTCATTAGAATTGCCTCTTTGAGGCAATTCTAATGAGTGGTCATAAGATGGGGTTTTGGAGAGATATAATGAATATTATTTTACAAAGATATCATGAATGTTACTAGCATCCTTAGCTCTGTTAAACTGACCTAGCAACCCCCTGATTCGATAGTGTTAAGAATTAAATGTCTGCTATATTTCTGAAAATATCTTGTTTTTCTTAAAATAAATTCTGAAAAAAAGGACTGGCTTGTCACCGTTTTTGATCCAACTTTAGATGACACACTTTGACGGTCTGTAATTATTACTCAAACTGCATGTAGAGGTATTATACTTTCAACATTTGAAATTGCCAATGGCAATGTTAAAAGATCAACATTGAGAAGTGGCCATCATAGCATCAGATCTGATCAAACTGGTTTTTTAAATGTTTTTTTTCTCATTTTTTTATAGCTTTTTAGTGGCGAAGCATTTGTCGATTTCCAGATATTAGTGATAAAAATTATAGGAATATTATATATCTAGCCCCACACATACTCACAGATCTAGAGCAAGAGTGAAGTCCCTGTCATTATCATATGTTGACTAAAGCTTTCCCCCATAAAAAGCCAACAGAAAGTGATGCAAACTTTCCAAGTATAAATGATCAATAAAGGTATTTCAAATCAAATAATGCTAAAATACTTATTTCTCAATCAATCCCCATGTTATGACCACTCATTAGCATTGTCTTTTCAATACGATTCTAATGAGTGGTCACATCAATGTGTTTGATAGAGAAATAAGGTTTTGAGTGTTTGAAATACGCACCTTTTTAGCTTGAGGTCTGATGTCTGTTGTAGTAAATCAATATTACATGACAATAGATGATACAGATACACACTCAACGGTGGCAAAATAAGAAAGTAAAATGGCTGATAACACTAGTAAAATGGTTCATTAAACCACCAGTAAAATGGTCCATAAAAGTACTTATCAACATCTGTTGTCCTATCCTCGCTGAATATTGATGTCATGGTTAACCCAATATATCATTTCCTATTTTTAGACTCATCCACAATAAAAACTTAGGATAAATACATAAAAAAAAGGAAAAGAAAATTTTAAATAATTTTGAAAACGTTGTCACAGGCAAATTACTCCATTTCCCACCATGTTTTCAAAAGAACTCTACTACAGAAGCAATTCTATTGGGTAAAGCATAAAAGAACTAAGGGTTTGCATAAATTTATGTTTTAGTAATCGTTTAATTTAACAGACAGATAACGTGCAGTTATAATTTAATGCCAGCTGATGTCATAGACAATATTGAGTCGTAGGAAAGCATCATCTGGTTAGAGCAAGACAAACAAGATGTGATAGCTAGTGATGTCATAGTACTAACAGGATGGCATAGTCATTGTGAGTTAAGATAGGTCACAGATGACATAGTTAACTATTAGTGGGAAGATAAGTGTAAGTAAGAGATAAATAACACTAAAATCCCCCAAAATTGTCATGGCTAGTGTAGTCGAAACCTGTATTGAGTAGCCTCTAAAAAACGAGGCATTTGTGCTCTTTAAGACAGGCAGCCACTGAATGCTGAATGAAAATAATGCAGAAAGCTCTCAGAAGAGCTTTCTGCATTATTTTCTAACTGCATTAAGCAACCACCTGTCATGAACAGTGGCTATGATACGTTATTTGATGGCTGTTCAAGACAGGTTCGACTGCATAATATTCTGCCTCAGGTAATAGAATAGGTTGATGACATTGGCAGTGCATCATAGCCCTTGTTTGATGAAAAGGAAGGCAGTATCATAGCTGGTGGCAACACTTCAAAAGTATCGGTAGAAGAGGTAATTGGTACTGGTGTCATAGCTTACCTTTCAGGTCATGCTCTGCAATTATTCACTAAATTAGATCCGTTGTCTCTTTGGCTCTTATATCAAGGAACGAACCCAGGCGAAATTAGGTCAAGATCTGATGCTCAAACTAGTTTGTTGGATAATCTTAATCTACAATCTACAAATATCATTTTTCATATAAGCAAAAAAGATTGAAAAGTTAAATAAACATGGTACCAGGTTACAGGCCGGGGCTTCCGAGATAACAATAAAGCTGGCGAGATATCGGGACTGCCACTGGATAAGATCAGGCCTAGTCGCGGCAGACAGGTAGATGCCAGGGCTCGGCCGGCAGCGGGCGGGGGTGGGCTTATCGGGCAACGGAAGGGGAAGCTCCATGTGGAGTGATTTATCCTTACTTTCCTGCATGCTGGGTTACACAACCCGCGAAGTCTCGCTGTCGCCACGAGCCAGGTCTGACCGGAGTCAGAAAGTTGTGAGCATTACAACACACTAAGCTTAAACAAGTGAATGTTGTATAAAAACCCATTACATCATTATGATATTGGGAAAATCCTCCAAAATGAGAGCATGATTATGAAGAAAATGAAAAATATTAGAGAGAAAATAAACTAAATGCCTATTTTGATTGGTTTTGAAAATGTGGAAAATGGAGCATTAATTTGTTCTATATGAACAAATACTCAATTTCTCACAATGTTTTAAATATTTATTTGTTACAGAACCATCAAAAGGGGTATCTAATGTGGTGAAGGGTTTAAGAAAATGCCATGAAGAACAGTGAGGTTCAAATGACTGCCTACAGTCAGACCTTTATTTCAATAGTGCCGGGATGTATATCATTGGTATTGTTCTTA
The DNA here is from genome assembly GCA_032359355.1 of Macoma nasuta. Taxonomy (NCBI): domain Eukaryota; kingdom Metazoa; phylum Mollusca; class Bivalvia; order Cardiida; family Tellinidae; genus Macoma; species Macoma nasuta. The sequence goes on along the minus strand of JAULCE010589936.1, from coordinate 6,709 downwards.
GCCTGCCGCTAAAATTGTCGTCTGCTAAAATCGTCGTCTGTTTCAGTTTGAAATGTTGATGGATTTACTTAAAAATTGATGAAACTATTCTCTGAGTGTCAAACAGCTTGGATCCCGATCAGACACCAAGTTCCCCTGCGAAATGTGACCATGGTTCACCATGTTCATCCATGGTTATTTAACCATGGTTAAACCATGGTTATGACATGGTTTAACAAAATAACAAATGGACCACAGTCTACAACCATGGTTTTGACAGACCATGGTCAACCCAAGTTGAACCATGGTCTATAAACCATGGTCAACCAAAGTTGAACCATGGTCTATAAACCATTGTCATCCTAGGTTGAATCGTGGTCAGAAAACAATGGTCAACCAAGGTTGAACCATGGTCAGAAAACCATGGTTGCTATTAAAACCATGATTTACAGACCATGTGTCTAATCTCGTTGAAAGTTTTTTTTCTATTTTAGCTCTGGCGGCTATATTGTGCACAGTAAAGCTGAACAGCCTGAGCTATTTTGAGAGAGGAACATTACTGTTTTTTTTTAATCCATTCAGGAGTTTAGGAGAAGTTGTTTTAAGTTGATGATGCACGGATGACTGACATATGTTACTTGGTGATGCACGGATGACGGACATAGAGTGATCACAAAAGCTCACCTTCAGCACTTTGTGCTCAGGCAAGCTAAACAAATCAATAAGTTTGCACTTTTTTTTTAATTTTTGCATTGCAAACAAGGTTTAAAGAGTAAGATTCATCATCCACAATTATCAGAGAATGATAGACTGATGCTTCAGTTACTGAATTTTGTTTTTTAGAAGCTTCTGAACACTTTGAACTTTCAGTGTAATTTCAGTATCTTTAACATGAAACTTTTCCTTAATAAGCTTGGAGAAACAATCATATAGTCTAGAATCAAACTTGGGTTTTGGTTCTGTCATAGTGTTTGCTCGACGACCTGTTACACTATGTGATATAATGTATTCATTTGGGAACAAAGCCAGCAACAGCTTTTTGCATGAATTAAAAAGGCCATCCACATGCTCTATCATAGAGCGCAATTCCATCTCTGTATGTCCATTATAATGCTGCACATCATTGGCTGGTGAGGCTACAGGTGAGATTTTGTCTGGCTTTATTGGTACTTCAGATGGTGAATAATGCCTCTTCTCAGGTGGTGATGTTGGTTCCCTACTGTATTTTGCGTCTTTTTCCAACTCCCGAACCCTCTTTTTCAAGCGCGATACCTGGTCACATATGTCGTCAAACTCCTTTCTCGACACCTCCGAACTACACAGCCAGAAAAAACAACAATAAGCATTTAGATAAATAACCTATAATGAAAATATATTAAAACAAGACCTGTACGACTCCAACGCTCGTCAGTTTGAAGGTCAAGGTCAAAGGTCGTTGCATGTCTGGAAAGCTCTGGTCCCAAGTAACAATGTGTGTTAATATGAAAAGAATCCATCAAGAAATTTAGTTATAAGCTACATTAGTTTTTGCACGCTGCTGCCGACGATGACGCCTAACCCCGAAGACTCAGTGATCTCAATAACTCGACTTCTTCAAAACAGATGAGCTAAAAATAGTTTACAATGACCATTTGCATGCTAGATATCATATGCATATATCAGAATTTTATCTATCAGACTGCATCATTAATTAATGTTCATGTGGGATAGTGACAAATTGTACAAATTGAAACAATGCTATGTTTTCAAGTTGAAAAGTGCGAAGATATTTTAACAGTAAAATATTGAGTTCATATATCCATCAACTATCAAAACCTGCAGGTCAATGTTATTTACCTTATTACTTTTCCTGAAGTCTGCAATCCTGAGGAAGGTTTTACCAGCAGAGGGCAAGTCACTTGTCCCACTTGTTTACGATTGGCATCTAAAAAATACAAGATAATTATGTGTTTAATTTTTAAGAACAATAAATTATTTAGAATTGATAAATGCCCCTAAAACAATTGTTATGCCAATTATTATTAATAATGCCAATAAGCTTTTTTTCTTGATAAAATTGTATCATTTCCTTTTTTTCTTTCATAAACAAACTTAACAACTTATCTATTTAAGAAATGAACGCCTTCTCGCGTCAGTTCTCGGGTATATGAATACAACAGGTCACATGCAGAGTTCGTAAACCCCGAAGGGGTTTACATTAACTATGCGCGCGACCTGTTGTATTCATATAACCGTTGAACTGTAGCGAGAAGGTTCATTTCTTATATTTATATTATCATTTATATTATTTCTACTTATATCAAAAGAAAAATAGTCGATTTATTGGATTATCTTCTAAGAAAATCGATTGCATCTTATTAACACAACGATCGCGTCCGTAATTCGGAAGAACAGTGGACCACGCGCGTGCACGATTTTCCCGTTTAAATGACGTCACAGGAATGTTCTATTTTCGGCTGCGCCAATCAGATTGCGTAGACGAGCTTACCGAGGCGTTCCGATTCGTGTCGGGCAAACTGGAGTCTTGCTCATTAACATAAAATATCTGGATAAATCCAGTTGAGACAGGTTTGTTCTTCATTGGATATTACATACAACGACATCGCATAGGCTCATTTAGAGACGTAACATAGGGAATGTAAATATTTATCAATATATTTCGGTTCAGGGGTGCCTGCAGCATCTAATAGTAATATATACAATCAAGATAGACACTTTATATTGTTTTGTTTGATTGTTACGCCGTTTTCATCACTATTTAGGTTATATCACAGCGGTCAGTTACCAGGCAGTACAACAAAGTGCCCATATTTATCACCGGTAACTGAAAACTGCTCTTCTTTAGTCGGCGATAGGGGAAGAACGGCTGTAGAAAGGATTTCATGACCAAACTCCATGAGAGTTATGTGCTAGGCGTGGACTTGAACCTGTGTCCCCTGGATTTGTAGGCGAGCGTCTACCACCGGGCCTGTCCACTTTACATTCTTACACCTACAAACCAACAAAGTTTTTTTAACTTCTTCAAAAAAGTTCAAACCCTACCACTTGACTTGGAACCTAGCGTTGGCACCTGGTCATTGGAACCTAGTGTTGGCACCTTGTCATTGGAACCTAGTGTTGGCACCTTGTCATTGGAACCTGGCCTTGGCGCCTGATCATTGGAACCTAGCGTTGGCACCTGGTCATTGGAACCTAGCGTTGGCACCAGGTCACTGGAACCTAACATTGGCCCCTTGTCAGCTGAAGTAGAATCAGCTACTGAAATTAACAAACTCTTATCATTTAAAGATTACAAAATGTTTCATGTTTATCTATGAATTATATTTTTTTCTATTTAGGTTATTATATTTTAACTTTTTTTATTTGGGAATAACATATTGAAAGTCATTCTTTAAATGTTAACTTCTTGATGTTTGTTTTCATTCATACAATTATACAATTTTTTTTTTTACATTTAACCAATTTGAAAGCTGCCGACTTCTTTTTTTTTGAAAAATCCATTACTATGAAATATTTGCATTATAAAAACCCATCATTTTCTTTGGATATCATTGCTGCATGAATTTTTTTAAGATCTAACATGATGAGCCGCCTTTTCTTTATACACAAAGAAGAAAATGTTATGTGCATTATTTTCCAATAGATTCACAGTAGTGCAAAATGATGATATCTTGTTTACTTTGTGATCTCATTACCGGGAACGGTCAAACAGTTCTATGTTTTTTCCCCTCATTATTCCATTTAAAATCATGATACGAGTTGAAATAAAATTTGATATTTTGTGATCTATTGTATAATAATGCACAGTTGCTCGTTCGGTGCTTATAACAACTCACTCAGGCCTAACAGCCTTTGTGAATTATTCCTACACACTGAACTCACAAGCATGCATTATGTTACATTAGATCACTCAAGAACAAATATTTTGTCACCAAATTTAGAGTATTTGTTACTAAATAGAATAGAATACATAAGAATACATAACAAAATCTCTTACCTTTAGCCTTTGACTGTACAGGTTTGGCCAGTGTGGACACCTTGTTCTCAGCTTTACATACAGCATCAGATTCTAAAATTCAGACTTAATAAATAAATGGCAATTAAATCTTTTGTGTTAGGATTTTAACATAACAAAGATGCATAGACTAGTGCACTGAACATTGAAATACAACATGTGTTATTGTATTGTACAACTGACATATTGTATCCAGTTTTTTATCTCAATGTGACACAATCTATTATTTATTTAATTTACTTTTTCACTTGGTGATAACTGCTTTAATGTTAGAATGCCTCTAATATATGTTCAGGGTCAGATTGAATTTCATTAAGGAAACTTATTGCTAAATGGATCATTTTTACATATGATTTCTTTAGTATTGTTGCTTGTCACTGTGTAAACAGCTTGTCAGTGTAAACAGAGTCCGTAATTAATAGTATATCAAGGAGCATTCTAGAAATTTCGCAGGTACAAGACAATGGATACTTCTTAAGTTGACTAAATTACCTTTAAAACGTTGGCTCTGGTACTTGACATCATCAAAATGGTACTTTGGTGGCAACTTGGCATTGCTAGCGAGGAGTTTCTTGTCAGCTGCAAAAAGGTAAGACATTATGTTTAATTATTTAACTGCTTTAATATACTATAGAGGACAAGTTGAGACTCTTTTTATAACACTTATGAGCAGTTCATGTAACACTAAAGAGCTGAACAGATGATAAATTTGTTGTTTTTTTTAAATTTTCAGTTGACAGGTCACATACTAAATAATTAAAATTTATAGTTTTTGTTAAGATTTTCAGAAGAAATGTCATACAATACTAAATCAACCTGTAAATATTCATTTATTGCATGAGAAAAATATTTTAAAGCAAGCAATTGGTGACAGTTCATCTTAAAAATTGACGAATTTTAGGAACGATTTTGGTACGAAACAGTTTGAGTACAAATCAGTTCCCAACTTAAAGACAAATATTTCTAATATTACATCAAAATAAGGGCAAATTCTTTGCAAAATAGACATTTTATCATATTAAAGCTTTTTTTTTATTAAATAGTAGCCAAAATAATAAATATTATGAATAAATGACTTGAAAATAAAGTGGATACGATGAGTCTGAAACGAGGTCAAGTAAAAAATAATCAAATTTCAAGCAGCCATATACCGACTATTGTTGCTTGTAAAGGAGGCATGTTCTTTCAGATAATACTCTAAGGAAGAAAAACATACCCAAATGTCTTGCGTTATCAAAATTCTCCAAGTTATTTTTGGAATTTCTATTTTTGAGACAAGATTCTTTCTTGTTATTTTCATTTTCTGCCATACTTTTGGGGGTTTCCCCTGCCTTGTACGTTTTCACCATCTATCTAACTAAAAATAACCATTTAGTACCCTGCAAATGATGAACATTGTCATTTCTGGAGTGTAATAAAAAGGACCTAAGATGAGGTTACATTTTGACCAGTATGAATGAATATTCATGATTGAGGTATAACAGGGGAGGTTACTCCAATTTGGCATCGCTAGCAAAAAGCAAATTACAGTTCTTGCACAGTGCACTTCTGCAGAGACCTGTCTACATATAAGATTTCATGTCATTACTTCATGAAGTTTTTTAGTATTAATGTTCTATACAAAGAATAATTGTGCAAAATGAAAATGGAAAAACTCCAAACACTTACTGCTGATTTCGCAGATAACAGCTTCATATATTTTCTTCGCAAACTCGGCCTTGATCAACTCCCCCTCTTTGTATTCAGTGGCCTTTTTTAAAGGACTTACTATGCTTTTACACTCTATAACTGACATCAATCGATCCTCCCACTGAATCAGAAAACATCGTGGTGCAACCGCCATATCTCTCCAATTTTTGCGCGCTTGAAACTCGCTTACATCAAAAAGTAACATGTCGCTTAGCTCAATGAAAATTTAAAAAAAAGCCTGGTACAACGTATCATAACACATACGGGATTCGAAGCAATATTGTCTAAATAGAATTTATTGTCTCTATTTAAATAAATTTACGCCCCTATAAACAATATTTGTGGATGTTAATCGGTAGTGATGGGCCGACAATCGGCGATAATCGATTATGTCGGGCCGATGACCAAAAGTTGACGATCGCCGACGTACGGACTCAAAATTCGATTAATTGGGTATTTACAAAAAAAGATCTATCGTCCAATGTATCTCTTTCTCATCAACAAATGGCAAGGAATACACTCTAATGCAGTAGGGGGATACGATAGCATAATATATAATGTTTATCCCGGCATATTCATAAGCATGGGGATGCGTCGGAAGGATATGCCAGTCCTCGAAAATTCAGACAGTCCGCTAGTTTTTTCAACAAAGAGTTCGTTATGACGAATGTCGTTTCTCTCAATATACTTAAAGTATCAGAAAACATTCAATCATTTCGTGTGAGATGTTTGTAGTCCCCGTAAAACTCAAAACTGTCAAAGACTGAAGTCAAACATACTTTCATAGGCGCTTTTTATACGCCAAAATGAAAGCGGAAACGCTTCGGTATCTGTAACTCACTGCGCATGTATGAGAATAAGTTCTGCAATTCGAATGCACTAGTCTAGTCTAGGTAAAGAACATGTTCTGGTTACCTACGGTAAAGCGAAATAATGTAATGTTGTCGCTTGTTATCTTTGGATATTCAAAAAATGCGTTTATTCCATCAACAGTTTGCAAAATATAGCCGGAATTTCGACCGTTGG
>JAULCE010588825.1:0-16148 GCA_032359355.1 Macoma nasuta | reverse complement strand
TTCATACTCTCAAGTCATGAGTAGCTTCCCTTGCCTTATGTCAAGCTTCGTCGGCTCCAAATACCATAATTACAACATCCCCGCCCGAAAATTAAAATTGAAAGTTTCAATTTTCACTAGAGCAGACAAAGGTTGACATAGGTAAGGCTACATAGTAACAATGACAAGGTTTAAACCAATATAATTACATACATACACAGACTCATAAAGGTCCAAGCTGGCCAGGCAAGGACAAGATTTACACAAACATTTACTCTATGACATAAACCTATGTCAAAATTAGCTAACTTTACCAACATGGAATAATTCCATAATCAGACAGCAAACATTGACGTCAGATGAACACTTTTCTAAATGACATTATGCATAAGAACTTGTTTTGCTTTACAAATTAAACATAGATAACTGTAACTGTAAGTAAACCGCATTGAAACAACAAATAAGTAAAGACCCTTCTACATGCCCATGCTAGTATTAAACTGTTACAATAGAAATGGCAAACACTAACTGCAATGTTTTATAGTACTTATCAAGTGGAAATGCAATAAACCCCTGTGGGATGAAGAGTAAGAGTCTGTAAAAGTAAAAGCAATTCCAAAGGAAAAGCAAATACATAGACTTACATGGATCTTCAATATGAATTGGTGGTAAAATGTACTTGATATTGCAAGATACATCAGATGCCATAACCATTTATAGATAACTGGTTTTCAGGAAAATTTCAGCGGGCAACTGTAGAAGATCAATACTACAAATATTCCACACTGGAATGCCTCAGAAATGCACATGTAGTAATATCAATGATCATGATCAAACTTCAATGAATCATCCCACTTTGTCCACATGTAAACACAATACATGTACTTTTTAACAATTATCTCAAACTGTTTTATCCCAATGCCTCAAGCACAATGTGAAATCCAAATGCAAACAGTAATTCCAATTTCAAACATACATTTAGTTCTTCACAGTATCAACAGTATCAGCATGGAAACAATATACATGTACTGAAACAATACCACAATCTAACCAAATCTAGAAATGCATATTACAAAGTGTCATTCCCAATGTTGGTTTGTGGATTTTGGAGAAACTTCACCAAAGGTGTGAAATGAGCAGAGTAAGCAGATTTGACACAAGGCAACATGGAAAAAAAAAATACACTTAAACTTTCCATCAAAAGAACATCAAGAAATCAAAATTAATTTAATTAGAATAAGTATCGATAAGTGGAAATTGCAACAGATGTAATGATTTGCAAACTTCACAGTTACAATTATTATGTGGAAATTGCTATAAAATTATGACTAGCAAACTTCATCGTTAAAGATTGATAATTGCAATGATATTCTGTTATGAATATGATTTGCAAATACCTTTGACATAGACAACATATCAAGTGATAAAAAGCATACACATATGGTCTGTTAACTAATGCATATGAATGTCCAGTCTGCATGTACAAGTCTTTGTACCATACAGAAGCAAATATATAGCAAATATGTGACAACCTCATACATGTCAAAGAAGTTCACATTATGCAGTGAAAATATGTCACACAAAATAAATCAGTCACTGGCATTGTATAAGAAATAATGGTAACAAATTACAATGGTCAATCTACAGTTAGCACTATATCCTGTTGTTGTTATGCATCAAATGGGAAACACAACAGTAAAGAACATACATGTATGTGTATGATCCAATCACCTCACAATGAGAAAATGAAGGAGAAACCTTCCTACACACTTCACAAAGTTAATCTATAAAAGGTTTTTCTCCTGTGTGTATCCTCCCTCAGATTAAGGAATCGAGAAAGGATCCAGTACAGTGTTGGAATTTCAGGTAAGCAAAATACATGAAATGAAAATAAACAGATGCATGTTTCTCACATGAAAATCAATCTCTAGTCACAAATGTGCAAAATTTAAGCATTTAAATTCTTAATTGTAAAAGGTGTGGGAAAATTATTTATAGTGCACAAAATATTTATAGTAAACAAGATTGTAGAAAGCATATCAAGCTCAATACAATTCACTCATTCTCAACTAAAACTATCTGGCAATGTTGAGCTAAGTACAAGTCTGTCATGACAATAGTAAACATTCAAGTGACTAACAAAAACTTTTATTATTTATACAATATTTTGATAAAATCTTTACTAGATATCTTGGCTGAATAAATGGAAAGAAATATGCAAATTAGAATGAATAATGTATTATGCTACTGTGGGAAGCAAATGTGAAAATGAAAACCATACAGATTTATATCAGGTGACCTATGGAATGATCATCAGGTCTAAATCTGCAAGGTTTACAGCAGAAAGATACGACTACCAAGTACAAATGTATATGAAATGAGAAAGTACATAATTAATTTCTATCTATACCAGTACATACATGTGTGAACTGATCAGAAACAAGTCTTTGTGTAATAATTAAAATCCAAATGGTCTATGCAGTTAAACATTGCATACTTAAAATTAAAAACCTTTCAGAAAAGCAATATCTCTGGAGTGTCTATAAAACACTAGGATAAGTATCTCTTGACAATATCAATATCTCAGCAGTATCAGAATTAAACACATGATCAACCAATGAAAATGTCATCACTATCATATATGTTTCAGTTCATATCATACAAATGGTCATCTAATAGAACTAGATAGCACAAGATAGCAACTAAATACAATCATATCAATGGTGGTGGGTTGTTTGCAACCCTTGTCTTTATTTTCTCACCTAAACTAGAGACTAATACCCAGACTGCATGTTGGGCTGGTTCCCCTACTGTCTGTACTAAGTATTGAAGTCCATCAGCAGTGTGTCTTTGAGCAAGCACACGCTTGATCTTCTCAGGCCGACAATTACTTAAACCAGCACAGTCATTGAGCTTTAATGTTAAGGGGTCTAAATGAGCATCATCTCTGTATCTCAGAGGTTTTTGTATTGTCCTTCTAGGGCGAGAGCTAGTCGGAGCAGCCTCCGGTCTACCAGCCAGCACACGCCTAGTCCCCTCAATCTCAGCAGGTGGATCCAAAGCCTGCGGAGGGGGGTCAGGAATATGCTCACTAGTTTGACAGGAAGCTGTAACCATAACTTTGGTAGGGACCCTAGAAACTACTTGATAGTAGTTATCTGGCTGGGGATGTCTCACATATGCCATTTTAAGGCGGTCAACATGTACAGGGGCAGGCAGAACAGTATGGCGTACCGGATCACACAACTGTATCATGTGTGGGCTGAGAACTGCATCAACCACATACGGACCTCTGAAGTGATTCCTCAACTTTTTGGCTGTACCACCAGATTCATCAGTAATGTATACATAATCTCCTGATTCAAAACCAAGCAATGTTCTATTTGCATTGACCTCAGACGTCATTGTCTTGATACTTCACCAAATTATCCAAGACTTGAGCATGGATTTCTGACAAAAGCTTGACTTTGGACTGCAAATACTGGTCAACATCCTTAGGAATGGTCTGAAAAGTTTGGTCTGTGGAAACTATCAAAGGGAATCTAGGTCTTTGAGCATAAACTATCTCAAAAGGTGAGTAACCTAGACCTGCATGAACAGAATTGTTCATCGCAAACACTACACTATGGAGATAAATATCCCAATTATTGCAGGCTGCATTCATGTACGGTGTTAAACGAGCTGCTAGTGTAGCATGACTTCTTTCCACAGCTCCCATGCAGTGATGGACAAAGCTAGGGGAAAACTGCTGTGGGATTTGTAGGAGCCTACACAACTCGGCAGTAACACCAGCGGTGAACTCAGATCCCCTATCCGACAGCAAGCAATCACAAACTCCGAAAGTTGTAAACATACTGAAAAGTGCTTCTGAAACTGTCACGGCATCCTTATTTCTGATAGGAATGGCAAACAGAAATTTGGAAAACATACAGATAGCTGTGAAAATGTAAGTGTTAGCTCTTGAAGTAAAAGGCAAAGGGCCATATAAGTCTATCTGCCAGACCTGAAAAGGACCACTGGGTGTAGGATAAGCTACAATAGTATTCTTCTGATGTAATTTGGTAACTTTCCTGGACTGACAGGCAGGACAAGATTTCACATACTCCGAGACAGCTGCTGACATACTTGGAAAAAAGAAATAATCTTTGATCCTATCTAGTGTATCCTGAATGCCACCATGACTAGCTAAGGTCGAGTCATGAAATAAGGTAAGGACTGCTGGAACACAAGACTTTGGTACTACCAATTGATATTGTGTCAAGTGTTTGGTTCGTTTTGCTCGCGAAATCCTTGAATGAAATAAAAGGCCATCAACCAACAGATAGTCTGATTGCTGCAGAAGGATAGAGCGGGCCAACTTTTGACTGGCAGGGAGTGAACCTGTAGATAGGAATGCAATAATCGGTTCAAGCTTGATATCTTGATTTTGATGATTTTGCATCTGTTCCATAGTCATGTCAAGTAAAGACAATGCTGGTAGTGTAGCAGTCTGTCCATCAATATCAGAAATATCATCATTGTCTTCATTCAAAGTAAGTGTCTGATTGTCCGAATGAGAGTCTGTCTGTATGTCAATATTGGAAAGATCTGACTGATTGGGAGCAGACTCAACATGTTTATGCGATTCCTCGTCAGTCTGAGGAGTAAACCCTTGACTTTGTGTCATGGACGGATCAGTATGCGTCTGATCGGGCAAGACTGGAGGTTGATCAGCCAAGACTATTGACTGGTTCGGCAAGGCCACAGGTTGGTGGGACAAGGCCGCAGGCAGTTCGGGCAAGGCCGCAGGCTGATCGGGCAAAGCCATAGGCTGTTCGGGCAAGGCCGCAGGCTGTTCGGGCAAGGCCACAGGCTGATCGGGCAAAGCCACAGGCTGTTCGGGCAAAGCCACAGGCTGTTCGGGCAAATCAACAAGAGGAACCGTCCTCTGTAGATCATCAGGTTGCAGAATAGGGTCACTAAGAATATTTTGACAATCCTGAACGTTAGTCCGTAACCTCTTACATGCAGACCGTGTAGGTGGTCGCTTAAGGAAACTATACTTGTGTAACTTACAGGGACCCTCACTGTCTTCTGTGTCAGCGTCATACATCTCAAGTAAATCGTCCACAGGTCGCCTGGTGACCTGAATATTGGCAACCTTAGGTAACGTCTGGATAACCTGACTGTCCGGTCCTAACAGATTAATCGACGTAGGTTTCTCAGGGACATACGGGAAGTATGGATCTGCTTCTTCTGGACTAGAAAACAAAACCTCTTCAAAATGAGGTAAGCGCGACAGAGCATCTGGGACAGTCATCTGACTTGCAGGTTTGTATATTATGTCAAAGTCAAATTGCTGTAAAATAGACAGCCATCTGTCATATATAGCTCCCTTGAGCTGTTTCTGAAAGAGAGGTTTAAGGGCCTGATGATCGCACTCGGCAGTAAAGTGACGACCTCTTAAGTATGATGCACAGTCCAAGATACTAGTGACTAGGCCAAGCAATTCCAATTTGGTTGGTCCATATGACTGCTGCCATTTTGACAAACCTTTAGATCCAAATCTCACCACTTTTGACTGGCCACCCTCATGAATCTGATATACCATGTACCCTATCCCCTGGCTGCTTGTGTCAACAGCAAGACGAAAAGGTAAATCGTATCTAGGAAATGCTAAAGCTTCAGATTCTGCAAAACTACTCTTGAGTTTTTGAAAACTTTTTTCACAACACTCTGTCCAAATAAAAGGAACACCTTTTTTCAAAAGTCTATGCAACGGAGAGGAAATGGCACTGTAATTGGGAATGTACTTCCTAAACCAGTTAAAAGATCCTAGTGCTCTTTGCAACTCTTTACGGTTTGTAGGAGTAGGATAATTGCTCAGTAACTCTTTCTTATCAGGTGGTGGGGAAATACCTTGTGTGCTTATAGAATGTCCCAGAAAAATACAACTTGAGTAGGCAAATTTGCATTTGGGACGTGGTTTTAGCTTCAATCCAGCTTCTCTCAATCGAGATAATACCTCATCTAGCTCTGTGATATGTTGCCCAAACGTCTCAGAAAACACACAAATGTCATCAAGGTAACACAGAACTGATGTGAATGTTAAACCATGTAATATCTTATCCATAAGTAACTGAAATGAATTTGGCGCTGTTCTGAGACCTTGGGGCAACCGCAGAAATTTGAAAGTTCCATAACAAGAATTGAAAGCAGTGTATTTGGAAGATTCCTCTGAAATTGACATCTGAAAGAAACCAGAGCTCAAATCAAGTGATGTTATGAAATTTGGAGTTTTTTCTGAAAACGATTCTGTCAAATCCTGAAGATCAGGTATAGTATACCTAAAATCTTGCGTCTGAGAGTTCAGATAGCGAAAATCACAACAGAACCGGTAAGAGTTCAAACTCTGTTCCCTTGTGATGTTGGCTGGATCTAACTTTGGCTTATTGCGCTTTGCAACCAGAACAATTGGACTTGTGATGGGAACCTCTTCCATTTCTGACACTGGAGCAATAATACCCTGAGCTAGCAACTCATCTAACTGATGTCTTAAAACTTGTTTCTTATCGGGAGGTAAACGGTATGGCCGTTGGTGTTTCGACTGAGCATCAGGTTTCAAATGTATTTGATGCTGAACAACTGTGGTGTGACCAAGGCCTGGATTATCAGGTGTAATAAACATATCTTTGTGTTTATACAAACATTGGTACAGTTTACCTTTGTCATCATCAGATAAATCTTGATTCACATCAAACTGGGACTTAAAGTCCTTACTAATATCATTTGGGCTAGCAACACCCGACAATTCTGAGTCTATCAATGAATCCTTTGAGTCTACCTTTCGAATATGTGAGCATGACAATTTATTTAAGTTAGACAGGGGTATCATGTCTACAGAGTTGTCACACAGCTGAAACGTAGCCAAGATCATACCTTTATTAAGGTGTACAGTGTCATTACCAGGGTTAAGAATCCGTAAAGAAACTAAACGGTCACTATTACAAGTTACAACCGACTTGGCTACCATTAACCCTTTGTGTAACAACTCAGCATGACTTACAGTGACACCCTGCATACCTACATGTAAGTCTTTGGAAAGTTTACCCAGTACAACACACTCTGAATTTGGTGAAACTGTCACTGTTGATTTACACTTTATCTTAGTGGAATGCTTTACATCTGAAAAACATGTACCTTTACTGAAATCTAAAACAATGGCATTGCTGGTAAGATACTCAATCCCTAAAAGACAAGGATGTGAAGCTTCAGCTAAAATATGTACATGTACCATATGAGAATGTTGAGAATGCTGCAGTCTAATCCTGACATCAGCAGTGCCACAAACATTGATGATCTGATTGTTGGCAAGTACCAACGGATCACTACATGTTTTGTACTGTGAAACACATGAAGGAGAGAGAGTGTCAAAAAAAGAACTTGACATTATGTTTATGGCACTACCCGTGTCGAGAAGAGCTGTAACATTCCGCGAACCTATAGCAAGATTCAAATACATAAAATGGCAATTGGATGTCCATTCTGTAGACTCGTCGTCAGTCGATGTGTTGTTGCCCAAAGAGTCTGGAGAACTCAAGCCTGAGAGTTGGGCACCGTTCCCAGGCTGTGCTTGTTTAAAGTTGAACAATCACGTGCTGTGTGCCCTGCAATATTACATAGCTGACATGGCTCATCTGGGGTTTTAAAAGTTTTACAGTTAATAGCAGTATGCCCCTGCTGAGAGCAAAGTTGGCAGGTTTTCTGTGGTTGGGGGGATCCTGAACCTGTCCAATTACACTTGTGGCGGATGTGTCCTGCTCCCTGACACCTAAAGCATGTTCGTGTTCTCGGCACAGGTGCTGTGAAGTTCTTGGAGGTACGCGGAGGTTGTACAGCATTCACTGGCACATACGCGTGTTGAACATCATCCATTCGCGGAGGTTGTACAGCATTCACTGGCGCATACGCATATTGAACATCATCAATCCGCGGAGGCACATACGCATGTTGAACAGCACCATGGTACCTATAACCATGCGCCTCTCCGATTTTTGCCGACTGTAGAGCCTCCTTTAGAGTCGTTACTCGTCCGGCTCGTACAAAGAAGGCCAACTGCTGTGGTAGGCCACTTATAAACTTCTGCAGCATATCTTGACATGATTTTCCAAGTTTCTTTCCTTTATCTACCAATGCTGCATAAAATACTTCTATTTGTTCATTGGGTAATAGTCTCAGGTTTTCAAATAGCGCAGACTCTGCGATGAAGTTCGGACTGTCCATAGAACAAAATTCTTTCAAAAACGCACCTCGAACTTCCTCCCATGTTGATTTGGTCTCAAGGGAATCGAACCATGTCTGTGCAGGTCCTAATAGATGTAAATGGAACGCTGCTACAGCTCTAGGCGTATTTATGTCTATACCAGCAAGTGTTAGATATGACTCGAAATCTGACAGAAACTTCCGCCCATCATCCTTCATGAAACCTCCAAAGGATTGGACCTTAGCAACGACGGGAGTTGGTTGCGACACCACGATAACAGGCTGTGTTGGCACACTGGTTTGTGGATGTATAAGTAAGTCATTTAGTGCTGGAGTTGATTGATGTATAGGGAGGTTGAAGCCGAATCCCGATTCATTCAAGTCTAAAGGGGCTAAAGGCGCCAGGAAGGGGTTGTTCGATCCATTCATTGTCGAATGATTTCGCTCCAAGCTTGTGCGTGGTGGGTGGGGTAACGTTACAAGAGTTCAGTGACAAAACAAAACGAAACCATTTCACGTGGACAGCTCTTTCTTGCCTGTGGAATCGCCGTGCTGTTTTGGATTCTCCACCATGTTGTAGATCGAGAGGATTCTCATAAATAAAACGACAATCGCAAATGTTCTTAACGCACAGTAGTTTATTTCCAGCGTTCATCACATGTCCCTCAATTTCCGCACATGCGCAGTACCCCTACTTCCTCTCGCCAACAGAGGTAAGGGAAACAATCCACGACCTGAAAGTTCATACTCTCAAGTCATGAGTAGCTTCCCTTGCCTTATGTCAAGCTTCGTCGGCTCCAAATACCATAATTACAACAGTATTGTTTGGACGCGGGTACGGCAAAACTTCGAATGAAATTAGACAGAAGGCCCGACAAGTGGCCATATACTGCAACAAGAGGTCGCAAACACGGCGAGTGAGAACTTATCTTTGTTCCATGTATGAAAGAGGTGCCATGTACTAGTTAGGTATCTTTTGGGAAGAGAACTATACAAAAGGCACACTCTGAAGGGTAAGGTCCTGCGAACAAGGAAACAATTTCTCGACGTACAATGTAAGGTTTGGGAAACCTGACGAGTTCTTGAAAAATCAATGGATGTCCGTTGAACACCTAACAAGCAGACACAGGGAAAATACAACATTACAGACGAGGTCAATTTTGTCAATGCCATGCCTGAGTGAGAATCTCAAACTCTACTTACCCCTTAGCCTGCTATAAAAAATGTCGTCTGCTCCGTTTTTTACAGTTCGTACGATTTTCTTCAAAATTGGTCAACCTATTGTCTAAGTGTCAAACAGCTTGGAGCCAGATGAGACGCCGAGTTACTCGGCGTATGATCTGGATCCAAGCTGTTTGTATAATCACCTAAGTCGCGATTATCAGGCTAAGGGTTAAGACTCATCCGCAAGAATAGAATACTATTTAGACAAAAGGAATCTGTAATTTCTTAATGGTTTTAAAAATAGTGTAAGAAATGGAGAATTTATTTGTTACGAGCAACTGCTCCATTTCCATGTTGTTAAAAAATCGATTTCGGACAATTTTTAAGTCATTGTCACGCAGCCACATCAACAACAAGTGGGAATAGCGTCCATACTCCACTACTTTTAATAATCGCATCACGCTACCTTCTTCTGTTTTTGCATGTATCACAAAAATGACAGACACTCATTTGACATTATGTTTCACTGAAACTGAACCTCGTTATCTCAGAATCGTTTAAGTAGAGTACAAACTTTAATCGAAACTAAAATCTCAACCAAAACCGCATGTTTTGCTTAATGTGTCGACGATGATTGGACTACTTTTCACAAAATTCGGATAATCCGACTAACTCGGTGCCTGATCTTATTCCGAGCTGTTTGACATACCGAGGAAAGGTTCACCAATGTTTAAGAAAATCGTACGACATTTTAGATAAAAACACATTATTTATCACTTTCCCCCACAAAGGCGCCTTTTAACACCTATGTAAATGATTGCTATTGAAATTATTGTAGGAAATGGAATAATTGCTCGTTACGAGCAAATGAGCCATTATCTACAATGATTTCAATAGAATTCAACATTGCATCATTCTTCTTTTACCTTGATTTTTTATATTTTTCATCAGATTCTGTCCTTATGGATTAGACTGAACATAGTATGTGGAGGAAAGGTGAAAGGTAAAAAGTTTTTTTCTAAACCTTATCCGATTTGCTTCAAAGTTGGTGAAACTTTCGTCAGGATGTCTGTTACTCGGCGTCTGATCCGGGACAAAGCCATTTGAAAACAAATAAGCTCAGCTAGATAACGGTTAAGAGTGGGGTAAATTGCATTCTACCATTAGTTGAGTCTCACGGTAACAGTTTTACTCCACTTTGACATTTCATGATTTTGTCAAGAGAGCCGGGAAAAACCGTCGGTGTACTCATATATGCACGTTCTTACTGGAGACTGCCAAACGCCAGATATCAACCTTAGAGGAATCGACAAGAAAACAATATGATGAAATAAGTTATAATATAGCCAAAGAAAAGGGCCATTTTTCTATTAGAATCATTGCAGGAAATGGAGCATTTGCTCGTCACGTGATACAGGGAAAACAGACCTTATGTTTGACGACATTTGTTACAGAAAACATTTGCCGCATGCGACATTAGTTGCAGACGAAATTAATCCTATATGACATTTGCCGCAGACGACATTTGTTGCAGAAGCGATTTGTTACTGACCAAATTCGGGGGAGGGTCATTTTCCTAGTGGGGTCGTTTTCCCTGGAGGGTGGTCGTTTACCAAGGGGGTCGATTTTTTAGGGGGAGTGTCGTTTTCTAACGTTGTTATACCTTGTGACAAAACCCATTTTAATGCTTATGTTTGGAAATAAAAGTACGTTTAAACTGAACTGAAACTAAATTTGCATTCGACGGCATTTGCCGAAACGAACACTGCATCAGACTACCTTTGCTGCAGACGGCATTTATTGCAAACTATATTTGCTGCAAACGCCATTTTCCCAATGCGACTTTTGCCGCAGACGTCTCTTGATGAAGACAATATTTGTTGTAAACGACCTTTGCTGAAAACGACCTTTGCTAAATATGACAATAGTCGCAGCCGGCATTTGCCGGAGTCGACATTAATTGCATGGAACATCTGCTGCAGAGCATAAATGTATTTGTCGCATACGCGCATTGCTGCAGGCGACCTTTTCTGAAGACGACATTTGTTGAAGACGACATTAGTTGCAGACGACATTTGCAATAGAGCATAAATGTATTTGTCGCATACAGCCATTGCTGCAGACGACCTTTTCCACATAATTATGACATATGCCTCAAGCAGACATTCCCAAAAAGAAATTTGCTGCAAACGACATAAACCACAATTTTCATTTGCCGCAGACGACAGTTTTATCAGACCACATTTATTAACCACAGGCATCATTTGCAACCTGCATAATTTCCCGCATACGATATTTACCACAGACCTCATTTGTTGCAAGCGACATTAGTCACATACGAGATTTGCAGCAAACGACATTTACAGCAAACGACATTTGCCATATACGACATTTTTGCCATATACAACATGTGCCACGGACGATATTTGCCGCATGCAACAATAACCAGAGACAACAATAGCAGCACTCGTTAAAACAAACACTTTCTGAAGTAATTTAAGTGATATGCATTGCCCTCAGTAGCCCGAGCTAATTGCATGTCAAATTCAGAAATGCCATTACTTTTAAGAGGTTTCTCAGAAACCTTTCCCGAATTAAAGAAATGGTTTAACCAGAATACTGCCGCCAGACGTCTCGTGCCGTCTATCTTTTGACCACATTCCGATCTGTTGCAAATTTGGTGAATTTCCTGACCGATTGACAAACATGATATTTACCAGACGTTTAGTTATTGCGCGGATTAGATATCTAAAGTATGATTCTTTGCCGTTACGCAATATGCTAATTTTAGACTTATCCACGATGAAAGAATCTAATGAATTGGATGAATGTCGAGGCAATCTCAAAATGCAATTTCTGAATTAGGTCTTGAAATCATTGTAGAAGTTTGAGCGTTTGTTCGTGACAATCAAATGCTCCATTTCCCACAATGTTTTACTAACCATCAACTACAGAGTCTCTAATAGGGGCTTCTAGAGATTAAGTGGGTAATAACAGAATTAACCCTTTTGGCGCCAAATTTAAAATTGTCGGTTGTTACTGGTTTTGGATCAAAGATTTTAACGAAATAAATAACAGAAACTTTGCCTGTTTCGAAACTGTCTAAATTTGAATACAATTTGTTGCAAAAAAAGTGGAGTCCCAGATCAGACGCAATCCCTTCAGGCGGCGTCTGATCTGGGAATGTACTATGTTAAACGGCGCACGTAGACGACTACGGTGGTGAAATGGTTAAAAATGCTAAATTCAGTTTAGAGATGCGACTACGGCCCAATATGAATACAAGCATACAATATAGTTTTAAATTAACAGCGCCGTATTATATGGTTTTATTCTCCTGCCATTATGCCAATGATTAAAAGCCATGATGTGCACATGTTGGCCTTTGCATAATGACAATTCAATAAGACTGAAGAAAAACACGTATCCCATTGATCCGTTGTCTGCTTTTCCGTCCATTGGGATTATTCAAACAGTTTTGATCCAGATTAAGCACCGGGTACCTTGGTGTCTTATTTGGATCCAAGCTGTTTGACACTCATGCTATATGTTTACCAAATTTATAGAAGATCGGACGACATTTGTAAATAAAGCAATCGAAATTTTGACCTGACGACAATTTTCACTACATACTCAGGAGTGTAATGCCTTGATACCACCTGCGGGAAATACAAGCGCAATTTGATAAGCCCGATCCTAGGTCTCCGTTCACCTGCTAGTTTCAATTTATTTTCTCCCCCAAATTGTCATTTACTGTGTCAAACATTTACGAGATTTAGCTGCACATGACATTAATTAAAAGACTTGTTTTACTTCTTACTCCAGAGATACGCCTTCTAATGCCTCTGTAGCAGATGATTATGGAAACCATAGTGGAAAATGGAGCACTTGCTCATAGTGAGCAAATGCTCCATTTTCGACAATGTTGTCAAAGACATGTATTGCCTTTCTCCTACATGATATATTTACCATGATCTTTCATTGCGAATGAGCCTCAAAATAGCAGATGGAGTACATGATTCATTATGGCTGATGTTGACGTTTTAAGCTGATAATATGAGAATGTACATGAAGACTTGGGCATGTGCATAATTGCCTCGGCAGTAAAGGGGTTAAATAAGCCGATAAACAAATATTTCAATTGTGTCCCTGATCTTTGAGCGGGCAAAGTTTGATCTGTGTTATATATCTGTTTTCACAAATACATATCGTCTTTCATTTCGTTTGATTGGACTTTATTGCTTTTTCTACAGCTGTAAATAGAAGTGTCAGGTATGGAAATCTGGAAACTATCAGGTTTGACGGCTTGCAATGGTATCATTAGGAATAATTGTTTTTCATTCGCTAACGAATTGTCTTATTTGTAGGCCAACCAGTCAGACCCCTATAGTATATACAATACAGTATTGTAACTTCTTCCCTGGTTCGGTTAACATGGCGTTCTAACCGTTCGCGAAGAAAACAGTTTGTTATCTGCTAATGAATTGTCTTGTATGTAGGCCAACCAGTCAGACCCCTATTAACAATACAGTATTTTAACTTCTCCTCTAGTTTGGTTCATACGACGAACTAATCAGTTGTGAAGAAAACAGTACAGTCGAACTTCGATGGGTCGCGCACGGTTGGCTCGAATCTCCGTTTAGCTCGAGCTGAAACAAAAGTCCCGGAGAGACAAAATTGAGTTCCAAATAGCCAGCAGTATGGCTCCAGATCAGACGCCGAGTTACTCGGCGTCTGATCTGCAGCCATACTGCTTGCTATTTCGACATATGTGCTTTATAAAACTCGTGGTATAAGGTATTTTATAGCTTTATCAACAAAATATTACCATATGCACTAGGTAGTAAAACATCGTTTAGCTCGAACTTCGGTTAAGTCGAGCTAATTTCGAGAGTCCCAATGAGCTCGAGCCAACGAAGTTTGACTGTATATAACATATTGGTGTAACCAAAACCCCTGTGTGTATTTAGACGTTATCAAACGAAGAATGATCAAAATATGGGTTTGGCGAACATTGTACACCTAGACTAATATAACATACATGTCTCAGATGCACGGCTTTCAATCTTAAATTCTTCAACATTCAAGACTTGTAAATTGAAAATGGCTCAAAGCGACGAATAATTAGTTAGAAACTGTGCGCAATTCTGGAGTCCACAATCTGAGAATAAGTTAGTGAATTTCAGACGAACTCAAGTCAGTTATTGTTGAGAGTAGCATTATGAATGTAATTATGACAACTAACCACACGTCTTAGAATGTAGTATGAAATGTACTGTATGATATTGGTAGAAATAGATGAATGGCAAGTGTGGATTATTCGACAAATGTTCATTATCCATTAGTTTGATAAAACTAGCAGTGTTTCAATCACTTTTTTATTGATAATTCTCATCATTTATCCGGAACAGTTCCCCGGAACAAAGTCTGAGTGTTTTATCACAAGTGTTGGACCATGTCAGTTCTCTGTGGGACCATTCTCTGCAACAAAATTAAATACACAGTTTTCATTCAACACACACTTATACAGCAATCAGTTAAACCTTGGTTTAACATGATCTCAAACACGTTTTGATCTTCATTTTATTTGTTTATTTTAATAGCAGCTAAGCTTTAATTTGTCTACTTAATTTTACCTACGGTTTAACGAATATAAAGCCCCATCCCTTTTTTCGAAAGATGATCTAGTGGGATGTTGGTGTCTGTGTGGTAACTAGAATATTGCTTTATAAGCTACTTCATTAATGTTTGTTATCAATACTTTTCCTATTTTTCCGCCGAAATTTATTTTGTACCAATATGATTATAATGACGGTATTATTATAGATAATAAAAGTGTATTATGGTATTAATATAGATAATAAAAGTGTATTATAAAGAAAATGTTTAATGCAGCATCTTCACAGTAAATATTTTACTGGATAAATAATGGGAAATTCCTCGCAATTTCAAGAGTATGAGACATTGACTGGATTTCGTACACATTTTATCAAACTTAACGGACTTGTATTGTGCCCATTCTGTCGTTCCCTGAATGGCATATCCAGATATTTGATAGCATTCAATAGGTTTATGTTTTACATATATTTTACTACTGTTTTTGCTATTACTAGCGTAGTTGAGAGGTCGGCCAGGGGTAACCATTCATTTACACTGTTCGTCTATAAGGCTGATAATAGGACAAGTGTGAGTTTTGTCGACCCTAAACCGCGGTTTATATCCCCAGTAGCAAATCTGCTGCTGACTGTTATATTTCAAAACTCCTATTTTCTCCCTTACATTATGTGTGTTATATGTGTCTTTGTGTGTGTTCCTTGTTTGTGTTTGTAATTTGTTTGTATGGGTGAGTATATGTTAGCGATTCCAAACATATTTTGATCTTGATTTTGATAATATATTTATTGAATAGCAGCTAAGCTTTAATTTATCTATTTAACAACTCTTCTTCGCGATTATTAGCCAGTGGGATTTAAGTATCGGTGTGGTGATTGGTATATTTCTTTATTAACTAGTACATTAATGGTTTTTTATATATTCAGTCAGATACTTAATTTTTACCCCGCCGGACCAGTCTTTCAGATGAGGCTTGAAACCGAGGTCCCATGTATCAGTGCTATACACTGGGCATGTAAAAGAACCAGAGGGCCCCTTCGAAAAAGAGTAGGGCATTGCCCGGGTTTTTCTATATTGCCCGGGTTTCTCTATATCCGCTTCCCTCTCTCTGGGACGTCCAATTAGCCCAAAGTTGGCAGAAACGGACGTAA